>CAKAOH010039180.1:24826-42164 GCA_916701665.1 Sebastiscus tertius | reverse complement strand
GAGGTTACAGTGTCGACGTTATGTCAAAGACGTCCATGTATTGTGCTGCAGAGATCTCTACCAGTGACACGTGGGTCCGTGTTTTTTATAACCACCCCGTTATGAGAGCCGATCCGCACAGCCCAGCCCGCAAACCGCCAACGTTATGCATTATAGTAACACAACTTTCAGGACTGAGATCTAAGACAAGGACAGAGAGAAGCGGACTCGAGCGCCGACGTCGGGCAACGTCATCTCACAGACATTCGCGAAATGACCAAGACCTGTTGACAGCGCGTTATGTGGTGGTGGCACAGAATGGGTTCCAATTCTGTGTCGCCACCACGGCGGGTGTGTGTGTTTGAGTGTTTGAGTGAGAGACAGAGAGAGAGAGAGGGGAAGAGAAGGTGGATTATTGCCTGCAATGTTTCTGTAAGTTATTAATAACTTACTCGGGAAGCTGCTTTGTCAATTTGCCACCCGCCCTCCCAAACTCACAATATTTTCTAGTAAGCTCACCCGAACCCGCCCGACCCGCAGGTCAACTCGGTTCTGGGACGACCCAGCATCACTAACTGAAATGAGCATGCTAACCAGCTAGCCCCGGCCCGTCCTGTCTTGTAATACCACTTGTACATCGAGAGGTGATAGTGAGTCACTGTAGCGTCCAGTCTGCTCTCAGTCCATCATGAGAGGATGAAGAAGTGCAGAAGTAGATCTGCCCCGAGGGCTGGTCAGTCACGTTGAAGGTTTCAGGGTCTGTGTACGTTTTGATAGTTTGTTTACTGGATTAAATCCAAAGTGGCAGAAACAAGAAAATGACTTGTATTTTCATTTACTTCATTTACTGACTACTTTGCCAGGAGGAGAGTGTGAGGCAGCTCTGGGAGACAGACCCTCAGTTAGCAGCTCATATTCAGCCTGCGGAAACCCCAGCGCCGGGGGTCACAGTGGGCTGGCGATGGGTCTAACCTGTGTTAAGGCAGCAACAGAAAGTTTGCTGATCCGGTGGGGGGGCGGGGCAGTCCCCCAGGATCAGACGCTTGGCGCTGCGGTTTGCACTGGCTGAATTTGAGTTGCTACAGCTCCGCTGACTGAAGGTCCGTCTCTCGGAGCTGCCGCATGCCCTCCTCCTGGATAAGTATACCTCTTCATAACTTACAGTAACTGAGTGAACTCTGGAGAATGGAGCGCGAAAAATTGTCCAGATATACTACGAGCAATATCACTCTCTATTACATAAAGAGAGTGATATTGCTCAACTGTCAGTAAGGCCCTGTTCAGACCTGGTATTAACATGCGTTCTCAGTGATCGGATCACAAGTGGACAGCTTTAAGTAAGTCTGTTCACTGAATTCTGGTACATTGTATTAACATCAAAATAAAAGGTTATTGTACCGGCGGTCCCCGGGGACCTCCACGCCGCCAGCAGCAGGGCACATAGCTCCAGAGAGCCGGGGAGGAGAGAGAACAGGCGGGCAGGTGGGCGGAGGGACGGACGGATGGACGGACGGATGGTTGGACAGTCAGGTGTCAGGTCCGTGCAAAGCAGCGGAACAAAAACAGCGACACATCTCCGACAGTATGATAATAATGCACTTAGCGTGCCTAGTCTGATAGTCTGTAGATATGTAGCCTATAAACAAGTACAGTTGTACCGACAGGATACGACAGGATACAGCAGAGCACAGAGGCCGTTTCCATGGTGACAAGCGGCCTTGTCTGCCTGTTTATTCACCTGAGGGGTGTGGTGATCCCGCGGATCCCAGCTGGACGTCAGATGAGTAGGAGGTCCTTACACACTGCTCCACTACACACTGCTAAAAGAATGTGATCATATGTGGCGCAGACCACCTCTGAATGTGGTCTGAAAGACCTGATGTCAATGTGTCCTCAATGCGTCTTGGGTGCGTTCACACCTGTACTTAGAGCTGTCCACTTGTGATCGGATCACTGAGGGTGCATGTTAATACCAGGTCTGAACAGGGCCTTACTGTCAGTGTTGATTTGGACCAATGAAAATAGTTTGGAGGTTCGCAAAACTTTGCATAAATAGAGCCAGGGCGAGTGTTTTTTCAAGCAAGCGACACGTTGCTTTGCCTGTTTGCTGACACACAGAGCAGGTTAGGACATCTTCACTGGGAAAAACTGAAACAATGTGATGCTTGCTCGTTCGCATCGCGTCCAGGTAGGAAGAGGTGGTGTTCTCCCGGCATTTTGATCGTTTGTTTATTGGATCAAATCCAAAGAAATGAGAAAACAATATGTATTCTAATTTCTGCTAATTTGGATTTAATCCACTAAACAAACTATCAAGGCGCACATGGACCGCACACACGGATGGCTAACATTAACTACAGGCCGACGCCACATATGAAGATAATAAGATAGCGGTGTTATTCTGTCTCTCAGAGTTTCAGCAGTTAGGTTGAATTTTGCTTAACAGCAGGGCAAGAATCTAGCAGTTGGGGTCGATTACCTTAAGCCTTTGGCATTTTATTGTGCATAAATTAGCCTAGTGGTGCCTGGAACACTGGAAACTGCAGAGGCAACAAGGAATTCATCTCACAGACACAGGCAGAGAATTTGAGATTAAATGACTTGTAAAGACAGATGCTTATGTAGCGCTTTAGCAGATGTGCGTTCTTTTGATTAAAAACTTTTCCTCCTCCATTTTTGTTTTCTGCATGCCACCTGGATCGCTTCGTTTTTTTTCTTCTTCTCTTGTAGGCACTAGTGCAGTGGTGAAGTCAAGTGGAATAATGTTGTTGATTAAGTAGTGCAGGGAGTGGAGTTGACTTGATGAAATGGTTTTTAATCAACACAAGGAAGGTGTTTGTCAGTAAGCAAAGATTTTAGAGGTGCCCTGTGGATATTTTAATTAGTCGGTTCCTGTTTCGCTTGTATCTCGTGCTCTACTAGCTACGAGGATGCATATGTGCTGTATGTGCACAAGGATGCCATTGATGCAATATACATTTCTGCTGCTGGTTTCACTCTATTCCGCTGGTTGAATATTCCACTGAATATTATTGATACTCTGGACTGGAGGCACACGTCTGTCTTTGACATATTGTAGGGCCACTAAACATCCGATACATTACATTGCATTCGTTTAGCTTTTGTCTAAAGTAGGACTGTCAATCAATTAAAATATTTAATCGCCATTAATTACATGATTATCCATAGTTAGTCGTGATAAATCACAAATAAATCACACATTTGTTATCTGTTCTAAATGTACCTTAAAGGGAGATTTGTCAAGTATTTAATACTCTTATCAACATGGGAGTGGGCAAATATGCTGCTTTATGCAAATGTATGTATTTATTTATTGCACTGCATATTGTTTTATGCTAAATGCAGTACCTGTGAGGGTTTCTGGACAATACTTGTCATTGTTTTGTGTTGGTAATTGATTTTTCCACTCCCATGTTGATAAGAGTATTAAATACTTGACAAATTTCCCTTTCAGGTACATTTTGAAAAGACAAAACAATTCATTTGCAATTAATTGTGATTCAATATTTGAATCGATTGACAGCCCTACGTGAAACCTTAACAGCTAAAACATGTGGAACTTGAAAACAGATTGAGCTCATCCGTCTCCTCAGCTGCATCCCTGCAGCACTTTTTGGCACTTTTTAGAAAAGTATTACCTACAGCTCAGAAAAGTTTTTTTTTGTTTTCACGGCTCTTAGCCAGCACAGACGAATATTCTAAAGAATATTTAGAAAATCTCAAGGGGGGAATTTGGAGGTGATCAATCTCAGCAGCACTACCTGATAGATAGTAATCCTTCAGGGGTGAAAAATGTACTGCTGCTACATCTACAGCAAGCTGGATAGAGGAAGGTGGGCTGTGCAAAGCAGATTTAATAGCAGTGGGAGGATGAGCATTTCACTATTGTTTCCATTGTCCGTAATCTCCCCCTTAAAAAGAGCATGTGACTCATAAAATAAGCAGAAACAATGTGTGATTCTAATGTGTTTTGACAGCTCTGTTATTTCCCAGAACTCTGAAGATTTCCAGTCTGAGTCTTCCACTCCTCTATCTGTGACAAAACTGGATGCTATCAAGTAGGCTCAGTGTGTTTCCCACAATCCCCCAGTCCTCTGCACCGCCATCCTCCTCTCTTCCTCTCTGTCTTTTCTTCTCAAAGTTCAGCATCCCTCCTACATCAGAAGCTCATTCCGGCCTCCGAGCCATTCTCTCTCCAACGATTGCAGCATTTCTCGCCTTCTCAAGTACGTCTGTGCATTTCCCTCAGGTACCCCTCCACCCCCCTATTCCTACCAAACTTATCCCCCCATTAAGCTCCCTCTCTTTTCTCTCTCCACCTCTCACTCTTCTCCTCACCTCTGTGTCACTCCCACAGGGCGCTGCATTCAGAGGAAGCTGCTGCTCGCTGCTCGCTGGCCCCCTCCTTGCTCTGCTGGAAGTGATCACACTGTTTATATGGCCTTTTTCTTTTATCCAATTTCACACGTCCCAGCTTGTTTACCAGCAGTGGGGGCCACAGAGAGCCGCAGTGCCCTTTTGCTTCAGTCCCCCCCCCCCCTTCTTTCTTCCTTCTACCCTGCCAGCAGCTTTGCAGTAGCAATAAAAGCTAAGCTTTCTTCCCCTTTTCAATGAATGTGATTAGGTTTCTATTTTTGTACAGGCTTGAATCACATTCAGCTGAGTGTCATTTACTGAATCTGGGCTTTGCTACTCTGTTCTTAACACAATGAAACAATCACTGTCCAAGGCTACACACTCTTGATAAAAGCTGTAATTATGGGTGTGTGTGTGTGTGTGTCTGTGTGTGTGTGTGGGGGGGGTTATGTGTTAGAATGAACCCTATTGATTCTCAACAAACATTACAAGAATTCCGTTGGACCGTGATGTCACCCACTGTTTTGTGGGCTGCCGTTTTGAAGCCTCGACTTCAGCATTTTGGTCGTCACCATCTTGTTTTTTTGCAACCAGAGATGACACAAGAGGGTGGAGCTAAGCGCAACCGAATGCTGAACAAGGCATTTTCAGGCGAACAAAAATTCGAACTAACTTTCATGAACTGAAAACACACTGAAAGGGTTAAGGTTGTAAGACAAATACACATGGACAACCATACTTGCCAACCTTGAGACTTAAAAAATATGGAGGAGCGGGGGGATTTGAGTTTCAGAGACTTTGTTTCCTGCATTCCGGGGACTTTTAAAAAATGAAAATAACAAAATAATAAGTACACTGCTACTGCACTTTGATGTTAAACTTTTAATTTTATCTTCAATTCTCCGGAAAGAATACTGAATAATTTGCTCCTCTGGCGTGAACTTGTCGTGTGAATCTCTAGCATAAACTAATACTCATCAGTTTTTATTCATTTCTTGTTCCTGCTTGAGTGTTTCTTTTTCTTAGTGCTCTCCATTTCGCTCTCCGTCTCTCACTCACAGAAGGGCCTTTCAGGAACCACGCAACAACCCAGCAGCGTGCGCAGCTCAAACATTAGCTGAAACTGCGCTGTGTCTCGAGCATAGACTGCTTTCTTCCGCCTAGAAACGCCATTTAGTGTACATGCTGTACTAACACTCCAGAAACGGGTTAAGTGTGGGAAATAAATTGGGAAAAATGCAACAAAAATTGTGACCCCGGGAGGAAACCGGGAGACAGCAATGAAAAACGGGAAAATCTATGTGTTTGTTATGTTTATAATTATGTCTTCTTCATATTTGTCTAATATTATAGTTTGCTCTTGGTTTGTAAAATGTGCCGCTCTGCTGACAGTAGGCTTGTCCATGTCTGTGATTGGTCAGACGCTGCAAACACCGCCCTTTTTTAGTGAACGCGCTCGTAGCCAGACTGAGAAACCCTGGGTTGATTTACCAAGTTGATAACCAGCGTCGTAGGACCGTTTAGAGGGATGTTTGTTAGGGTTAGTAAAGCCAGATAAGGAGAAGAGAAGACACTGGTTATGTTGAACTTGCTTCGTAGTACAGGCCTCAGGTTGAAAGTCCTGTGTTTCCATGTCGTCTGTTCTGACTTGAAGTCAGTACAGACGACATGGCGTACAAATGACACACCAAAAGCAAGAACGGTGTTCTTGTTGCACACTAAATGCCTTGCAAGTTACGTGTCATTTATATGCCTATTCATGCAACCGGACTAAAATAGTCATTTCTTTCTATATCTGGGAACAAAAAGGATGGAATGCAGGTATCGTTTGACTGGAGAATATTCCTTAAAGGTAACAAATATAGAGCCTGATCTTTTCTGGACCAAAACCCCTCCCTCAGATCTTAACCATACCACGAGGATAAATGACTGATATGTGGAACACAAGCAATTGGAATTAGAGAGACAGTCTGAAGATGCTGTGCTCTGGAACCAAGATGCCTGTCAATGACAGCAGAGATCATGGCGTCACAGCCTGAGAGATATACCTGCAGATGCATGCATGACTCAAGGACGTGATTCACATCACTGTGTCGTGTCTGCCGTGTGTGCACCGCTGCCTGAGGGGCCGCTCTTTCCTTCCACAGATAGAAAAACTCCAGGGAGGAAAAACAATGCTACTCATGACAAACTCTGCTCTGTTTATTCAGCGGTGCTAGGCCTTAGGGAAACGTATGGGACACACACTGCAGTTGTAAGTACTAGAATGTGACCCACAGGGTAGGAATGAAGTTTTATGAGAACTATTCATCTGACGATTTTAAAAGGCGACGACTGATCCGCATATTAAAAACCCATCCACGTTGCCTCAGCCATCCCCTCGTCCTCTGGTGTAGTTTTATGATTTATTAAAGGGCGAGAGGTGTCAAGCGCAGCCTTAGTCTCGGTGAACTTTTCCTGACACTGCACTGCTGCATACAAGGCAGACTGTAACTTGCAGCTTAATCCAGTCTAATACTCAACTGTGCTTCTCTCACATGGTAATAGCGAGCTGAGGCTTGTGGATTTAACTGCTAGAAGAACGCAGATAGAGTACACAACATAAAACAATTGGTGCTAGGTTGGCCAGATCCCCTCTGGGAATTCATTACCAGAGCTTGGTTCTGCCAACATACCATTGATCAAGGGCGCCAAAACATTATAGCATGGAGAAAATAACAAGAACACCTTCATATATAATGCAGCCTTGCCACAGAGCTGAACCACATCAATGAAGTTTCACAATCATTGAGTCCAAGTTTCACAAAGGTTGCACACATTGCAAGGCTATTGCATTATATCAAACAAGTGTCCCTATTATTGTGTCTACTCCCTGTATCTTATCAACAGGTTGTTGCAAAGACGGGCAGATGCCGTATGAGTTAAGCAAGATTTTAACCCTGAATCGGTCGTCTCTGACTAACTTTAGAATCTTCATTTCCGTTAAATCGGATGTTGATTGACGTTTAGTTTGAGGGCGGTCATGACGGCAGATTTATTCCTGGAACGATCAGGGATCTGGTGGTTGGAAGATCAGATGGATTTGTGTCAGGTCAGAAATTTTAGTCAGCTGTCTGCAGTTTGAGCGGCTTTGATTCCCACATGTCTGCTGTCAAAGATCAGACCTGATGGACAGATCTTTGATCTGGTTATCTATGTTACGTGGTTATTGGTTATTTAGGACTAGAACAACTTGTCACACAGTGCTGAGCTGCATCTCAAATTGATCTTCAGGTTCCCAGCTTTCAGATGATGTACACCACTTCTATATGAACTCTACTGTTGGTCTGCTATCTCCCCCTAAAGACCCCCTGAACCCCCCTAAAAAAGACAAAAATGTGTCTATGTGTCTGGGCGGCTGTGGCTCAGAGGTAGAGCAGGTCGTCCACCAATCGGAAGGTCGATGGTTCAATCACTTAACCCCAAATGTCTCCCGAAGGCTGAGCCATCGGTGTGTGAATGAGTATTTAGATTAGATCCTGATGGGCAGGTTGGCATCGGAAGACTAGAAAAGCGCTATATAAGTGCAAGTGTAAGTGCAAGTATAAGTCCATTACCATTTACTACCTCTGAAAAAGAGGGGTGGAGTGGAAAGGTTAAAGGTTTGCTCATAGCCTTATGAATACAAAGACGTCACTCACAGACTCGTGGTCCGTCAAGTCAGCCAGAACAAAGCAGCGATACTGCTGCTGGCCGGGGAGCGGTTTGTTGTAGTAGCCGTTGTATTTCTTCTCATCTCCCAGGGTGAAGATCTCAGGCAGAACATCCAGCTTGGCAGCGATGTAGGGCTGCAGGAAGTCCTGGCTCTGTCTCTTCTTCCTCTGCAGGCCGCTGTCAGCACCAGCCTCCAGGAGCTGTCAGAAGGGATGACACAACAGGAGACTTGTGAACTTATGAGCATATCATAACACAACACAACATGACAAAACAAAAAGTGATCTCTGTGGGAGACGGTCTTCTGTTGTTGCCAGTCCCATCCAAATTCTGCGACTTAAAAGGACTGTTGTAGAGTAATATTGTCCTTTTAGCTGACGCGTGTCTCCTCACTGTTTTGAGCGATGCTTGTTCATGTCTATGTAGAGCGAGCACAAGCGCGAGCAACAGGACGCTGACTTTCATGGACTTAATGGTCACAGGTGTCCCTGTTAAAAAGACATTTCTGATTCTTACAAACAGTCCCTTTAATTCTGATTCAATTCTTATTCCTTCCCATGTTGAGTATTACAGTTCTTCAACAAACAGGTCCTCACATTGTGTTTGCGACTGCACTCCAAAGAGATCCATGTGAGTGCTGAGCTGTCGTGGTGCTGACATCCGTACAACAAATCAAGTTTTAGCAACCAACGCGACTTGGTTAAGCGTGTAGGAAAATAGGTTTTTATAGCAAATAAATGATCAAGTTAAAGGAATGGTTCAATATTTTGGGAAATACACCTTTTCATCTTCTCATGTCTCATGACTAAAACTACGTCATAATCAGATGCCACAAATAAAATGAGCCTGCGATCTAGTTCAAGCAACTTGTGTCTGCTGCCACAATCACATGACATACTCCCCTGGAGTTACATATATATTCATATATTCATATATTTATTAATATTCATATATCAATTAAACTTAGATAGTTATTTTACTGTTAAACAATACAATTATAATTAATAATGTTTATTAATAATTAGTAATTAGTTATAATTTCTGTTATTTTATCATTAGTTTGTGTAATATGACATAATTAGTTTATAATTGATAAATTGTATCATAGCTGATAGGAGACAATAACAATTACATTCTGATTACGTTAGTAAACTATTTATAAACAGTTTATTGTTGGACACATTATGACATATTATACACTATATTAGTATTTGTTAATGATTACCAAATGATTTGTAAACCTTTGAGAAATTGTTTGTAAGACATCTACAAACATTACATAGATAAATGGACCAAAAAACAATTATGAACCATTCAGAAAGTATTAAAAATCTATCTAAATAATGTTCTTAGAAGCTTTACAAACCAGTTATTAACCATTAACAAAGTGTTATCTGTCTATGTAATATTTATAGATGCTTAACAAACAACTTATTTAAGGTTTACAAATACTTAAATATATAGTATCTAGAACCAATAAACTGTTAAAATAACAGAAATGATAGCATTACTAACAATTAATAAACATTATTAATTATCATTTCTTTGTTTGTTAACATTCAAATTATTAAATAAGGGATAATGTACAGTAAGCCGGTCATTGTTGTGAATTAAATCCTGACGTGAAGGGGGTTCATTTCACAACAATGACCCACTAGCTGTACATTATCCCACTTATTACACGGCCATTTATTAAAGAAATCAATAATTTGACACAAAAAAGGTCCGCCAGAGTCCGACATCTGATCTGCGCCCATAGCAACGGTCTGTTATACATAGCAACGGTCTGCTATACATGGCAATGGTCTGTTGTACATAGTAGCGGTCTGCTATACATAGCAACGGTCTGTTATACATAGCAACGGTCTGTTATACATAGCAACGGTCTGTTATGCATAGCAACTGTCTGCTGTAAAGAAATAACAGACCCTATAACGCAGTGATTGACCAATCAGAATCAACAAAGCCGTGTAACTATCAATTTACCATTTACAAATAATGGTTATGATAAAGTGTTAGTGATGAACTTACGCCCTCAGGGCTCTGTGCACTCAGACTGTTCACCTGAAAGCTATGATGTCACTTGCTGTTACTGCTGCTGTTTGTAGAGCATAAAAGCCACAACTCCACTCCGACATCCACCTGCGGGCTCCGATTGTATTCTCCTGCTGTGCTGAGACGAGGTCAGAGCCTAGACGCAAAAACTAACGCTGTACATATTCCACATAATAATCTATTCCACATGTGTTGGCTGGCTGTAATAACTCAAATCAATGAGCTGTGACCTGGGTGAGGTAGAAAAATCACACCAATCTTACCTGAGATTTGTCCTGTATTCATTTCATCTAAATGCTAAACTCAGCCATCAAACTCCAGCCAGCCAGCCCCTGCACTGACACTCTCCCTTTTGTTAAACCAAAACGTAAAACTTATCAAAGGAAGCAGTGAACACGTTTGGATAGAGAAGAGAATGGAGTGGATCCATCCTTGTAGGAGGTGTCGACGGTGCTATGTGGCCTCCTTGTGTTCGATCTGACTCTACTCTCAGGGGCAAAATAAAGCTGTGCAAATAAGACAAAAAGAAGCCGTGTAATTCTCAAAGGGTGAAATGCACCCACAAGCAAACAGCGTCTCGGTGTTCCTGTGCTATTTGCACGCATTTAAATGAGGTAATATCCATACATTTAGAACAAAATTGGCCCCTTTCTATGCAAATGAGCCTCATTGCAAAAACAGTCCAATTCACAAAGATCAGAGCAAATAGCCACACACAGTTACAGTGAAATTATTAGCATCTTTAGAGAGTTGGTGGTAACTGAAGCGTATTTATAAGGGGTGTCAGGCCCAGACTTTCCAGTGATCATGGCATATTAAATCCGAAATAGGGATTTAATTTCTCTCTGTCATCTTTAAATTCCTTGCCTGAAGTTTTGAGGATTGCCTCTACACCTCGTCGGTCAGGACCTGGAGCTCGCCGTCTGAACATTTCATTTTTCTTTTCCTCTCTGCCGTTGTTCTGCCTACTGTGTTCTTGGTGCAAAGGCAACACTTATAGTTTGCCACATGGATAATTGCAATCAGACGCAAAAAAGGGCAAATTGCACTCAGCTGAAAAACTTAATGGGCGTGTTTGCGCTGTATTATCATAAGTGCAATATCTTTTGTGAATCGGACCTTGAGACAGGGTAGATAGTGGTTGCAAGTGATGCGAAATTCATGGTGTTATCAGTAGGCGCATTCAGTGTGCTACTTCCTTTTCCTCTTATATAGAGCTAAAAAACAATCAAGACCACAGCAACCAAACCTGGCAGATCTGTAAAACCTCATCCTCCACTACTAATAATAAGTATTCAAATTCATATCTTTATATTCACAAAATATGTCTGAAGAGACTTCACCCCTTTACTGGCGCATTTCCAAAACAACGATGACATTGCCCTGCCATCAGGTCACATAATTTAACAAACATTTTAATATAGATATAATTAACCAGAATAGACTTATGTCTACGCTGAAACAAATCCAAAGGAGGGACAGGATGATCGAGGTCAGTGATTCCCAGCCTGGGGTCCGGGCACCCCTTAAAAGGGCACCAAAGATCAGTGTCTGCTCTGAGGTTGTCAAAATGAGCTTTGCACATGTATAACTAGAATCATAATAACACACTTACTGTATACTGGATACAAAAGTCTGTTTATATAATTATTTAAAAAAAATATTTTTTTGCTACATTTTATTTAAAGCCAGTATTTCTATACAGTTGCAGATAAAGATCAGGCTATACTAATATTATTAGCATTATATTTTTTGTAGAATTAGAATCCAGAGGTGGCTGCGTAGAATTGCTTCCGAGTCCTGTGATCCAAACATTTCCAATAACTCCAGAGCGTTTTAATTATTTCCAAAATTCACAACATGTTTTTATCTAATGAAATGTTCTGTTTCAATCCATGTTTGTTGGCATTTAGCCTTTCAAAAACAACATTGTCACTGCGGTCAAAAAAAACTGTTTGTTAACACACTGACGAGTTATGTTCAGTAAAGAAAGTTGATTTATTAAAACAAGACTAACTCATTTATACACTGAATGACTTTATTCAAATGAGGATTTTGTTCGAGGATTTGTAATTTTTTTTTAGGGTAGTGAGATCAGAAAATATGGGGAGAGCTCAGCTTTTCTTAGATTCAAGTAGGAGGGCTTCAAGAAAAAATAGGTTGGGAACCACTGATGAAGATGATAAGATACCTAGCTCCATGCCTTTAGGCCAGTATCTGCTCTAGTTTTGTTAGTTTTGCATAGATGTATTCACATGACATAATTTCCTTCTTATCTCCATAATGCAACAAGCACGAGAATTAATAACAGACTATGCTCATAACAATTATGGTGGTGTGGTTCCAACTGCACATCCTTACCTGTCTGTCTTCGGTACTGTCTTCAGATACAGTACAACAACCACAATTCCCTTTGAGCTTACAAAATAAAGATTTATGGGAACACCATCCAGTGCAGTTGCTCATTAGAGGCTGCTCATTAGAGGCTGCTTATGTAAATGACACCAATAAGCAACCTGTTCACCTGTAGGTTAGGAGGCACTTGGAAGTGAAACACTAAACCTATGGCTAATGGATTTTCTCTGACAGCGGGTAATTACAGTATATACTGCAGGAAAAGTGAAAGAGCTCTTCTTTAGAGCTGCTGCCAATACAAACTGAAACTTGATGATTTTGGTGACACCTTGCATTCCTCTGTGGTTGTTTTACGTTACAGTAGCGGGGATGACTCAGCACTTAATCTTCTGCAGAGTGAAGACAAACATAATCCGAAAAGTTGATTTGAGACTGTCGTAATGCCAGCTGAACAATGGAACTTGTGGAAATGGGCTGAGAGTTGTTTTTCACTGGTCAGCCAGTGGATAAACTTCGCCCTACCCTCAAGTCATTTTTGAGTTATTCTCTCAATAAGAGCGCCCACCCAACTGCCTCACCACCAACAACAACCTTTTGTTTTTTAGCTCAACATTGATCCTATCTTTTACAGAAGGGGCCAAGCAAAGAAGGGACCCCACATCACCCACTCTACCCACTGGGAATACACATAATGATATAAATAAGCTATAATCTACAACAAAGTTATGCCGTTATCAAAAGAGCCTACAATGAAGCAGAGAGGAGTATTATCCTTCTTTCTTCGTGGACACTTGCTGAGCATTGAAATGTAATTCTTGTCCATTCATATTTTGGAGCAATACACTCTTTAAATAGAAACATGACTTTGATTATCCAACAAATGGAAGAAGGTGTCGAAGCTATCAGCCTACCGGGAGACTATCAGAGCTATGGGAATGGGAAAACCATATTATGTTATAATATCTATGATTTTATAAACGTTTAAAAAGTAGGGCTGTCAAAGTTAATGTGATAATAACGCATCAATGCAAATTTGTTTTAACGGCACTAATCTTTCACTGATTTTAAGGTTGTAACGGGCTTAGTTTTTAAGATAGAGTGAAGATACTGGTATCATATGACACAAGTAAAACCTAAGGAATCCATTGGTACCATACCATGCCATGCTAGCTTGTGTAAATGGGTTCTATGGGTACCCACGAGTCTCCTCTTTACAGACACGCCCACTTTATGATAATCACATACAGTTTGGGGCAAGTCATAGTCAAGTCAGCACACTGACACACTGACAGCTGTTGTTGCCTGTTGGGCTGCAGTTTGCCATGTTATGATTGGAGCATATTGTTTTATGCTAAATGCAGTACCTGTGAGGGTTTCTGGACAATATCTGTCATTGTTTTGTGTTGTTAATTGATTTCCAGTAATACATATATACATACATCTGCATTCAGCAGAATATTTTCCCACTCCCATGTTGATAAGAGTATTAAATACTTGACAAATCTCCCTTTAAGGTACATTTTGACCAGATACAAAATTTGCAAATTATTGCGATTAACTATGGACAATCATGCGATTAATTGCGATTGAATATTTTAATCGATTGACAGCCTTAGTACTGATTATATAGGTGTGAATATAAGTGTTTGTTGCAAGAGGTCCCAGTGTGTTTAAACATAATTTAAACATAGATGTGTTTGTTTAGATAAAAAAGGTACCATAACCATAAACCGAACTCCAACCTCAAGCCTGATCTTAACCAAAAACCTTAACCTGAAAACCTTAACCTGAAAATGGAATGGTTTGCCTCTTTGTGGAGCAGCTTTTAGGGCCTTGCTTCCCCAAATGGGTAGCAAATTCCTTAAAATGTCACTGTGTGAACCAAAATTTGTCCCCTTCACATGGCGAATACAAGTACATGTCCACTCACCTCATGTATGTCCATGTCTTCAGGGTTCTCCCATCTTTTCAGAGAAACCGGGGTGACAGGGACAACCACTATGTAGTACCACCTGTATCAAACACAGTAACACAACTGCATTACATACCCATATGCCTAATGTGTACATCCAATTATGAAGCGAGGAATCTCTGTCTCTGCGGGTGTATTGCTGGGGACCCTATGGAATGCTTTGTTGAATGTGGTGCAATTTGGACATGCAACACTTTCAATATTAATAAACTTTATATAAACAAGCACACAGCGTTTTCTGCAGCAGCGGGGGCGAGGTTTCAGGACTCAGGCGGCAGACTGCAACTTCATCCACACTGGGAACGTCAGGAGCGCGTGGCAGCTGCGTGATTCACATGCCAGGTGTTCACACCAGCTGCGTGTCAGCTGCGTTTCTGCTGCTGCAGCTGCTGCCGTGTGGTAATTTGTAAATAATAGTAATAATCCACAAATAAAAACCCAGTACTATATTCATTCATGGAGTTTGCAAGTCACTGCATGTTCTACAACACTGTCTGGCACATATTTTAGAATAAAAGCTTTGTGTTAACAAATGAAGGAATTCTGTCCACAGAAATAATGCTTAAGGGCTTTTATTTTGAAATGAAAGCAGGAAGTGTTGATTTAAAAGCAAGTCTTACTCTTTTTTCATCTCCGTAACATATTCTACAGATGTCTAGACATTGAAACTGTAGTAATGTTGCTGATATGATGTCAATATACAGTCAATAGATCACCTTCACTGTCTGTGACATATTCAACAGATGTCTGACATTGAAACAATAGATCACCTTCAGTCTGTTGTTGCTGTGTTGTGTCGCGTGGCTCGCGTCAAAAATAGGCGAGACCTTGAATCTCTAGAAGAGACGCAGCTGAGACGCAGCCAAGCGCGGGCAGTTTGGCTACTGTAATCTGTTAACACGGACGCCAACATAAAAAACAACAGGTAACGCAGCCGCCATGTGCTGCTGATGTTCCCAGTGTGGACGAGGGCTGAGACGAGTATGTCGTCCAGTGGTTATGTCAAAACAAGCGATTATTACGCCTATTTTGAAATTGTGTTGTGTTATTTTGAAAAGTGTATTTCACCGATGTTTCTGACCTAAAGGAACTGGTGTGTTTTTCAGGGGCGGATTTAGTGATTTGGGGGTCCCATGCAAACGCCGTCTTGCTTTACTTTTCACCCTCTGTAACTGGGAAAATTTGGTATTGGCAGTGGTAGAAGAAGTAGGCCTACTCAAAACCTTTTTCCTGAAGTAATATGATTAACTATTAACAGTAAAACTATTAATGTCGCACAGTAAAAGTCCTGTATTCAAATGTTTACTTCAAGTGAAGGGTAAAAGAGAGGCAATACCAGCATGATGCACTTCTGTTGACTTCTGTTCAAGGTGAGCTTTCAGTTTTAAAATGATGCTGGATAATTTAATGAATAATAAGGCATTTTAATTGTTAGGTTTTGTGTGTAAAATCTGAATCTGCAACATAACCAGTATTTCTCTGTTAGGTAAATGTTTTCCTCTGAAGTAGAAGTACACAGTAAGTGGTATACTAGTATATACTATATTTTTTAAGTGCTTTGGGGGCCTTTTGTAAGTTATTTCAGGGTACAACGAGCACAAACCAGGCGTTCGGCGCGTTCCAAACAGCCATGTCTTGAACGGGCACTGCACTGGTAAATACGAAACGCAGCTTCAATGTGAACTACACGGAGTTTCATTTCAGTCATCTATTGCTAATGTTTTGAGTGTCTTGAAGGACTTTTGTTAATGTTGCTCTAAACTTTTTACATTCATGTCCCCTCTTCTCCTGAACACCGATGGGATAAGTTTGCTGTGGGATTAATGAAAAGCTCTGGGTCACGCATTCAAATAGAGACGCTATTAGTTTTTTTTTTTTCCATCAGCCCCACTTCTCTTTTTACAGCGTACTTGTGGGCAATTTCTTTGAGAAACAAACACTTGAAACACAATTAAGTCCAAGTAATTTGCAGTGCCTGTCTTCTTGATCGAGCTGGGTAATAATAAAAAAATAACCTTCTACTGAATTGCAGCCTTTGCATTGGGATTCTCTTTGCTGATCAATTGTGGTTTTAAAGCTCAGCTCTTAAATAAATTGCTTTCTAGTGTCGGGAGAGAGCTCAGGAGCGGCACTGGGGTTATTGTTAGCATGGACATGTGGTTATAATCATGGCGTTATTGTGTTGTGGGACTGAATGTTTTGTTTGCGTTTGAAACTTTGACCTAAAAGAACTCTCTACTGCAGTGGATAATTGGTTAGTTATGAACTGGCTAGAACAGAACCAGCAGTAAATAAACCAGACTTCTAATGGCTGCGGACAAGCTTGTGTCTGAGCTATTGATTTAACGCAAAAATAACATTGTCTGTGTGTGCATCTTTGTGTGTCTCCACTTGCCTTGGCCTCACCGGGCTGCTGTGTGGTGAGGCTATTTAATGTCTTCACACTGCTCATACACTGAGGGGAGAATTCACCAAAAGATTGCGCGGCTTTTGCGGACAATAAACCTGCAGCCATGAGACAAAAAGAAACCGCGCAATTCTCAAAGCACCCGCAAAGGGTGAAATGCACCCATTACTGCATTGTCAAGCAAATAACGTCTCGGTGCTCCTGTGCTCTTTGCACGTATTTAAATGAGCTAATATCCATACATTTTGCACAAAATCGGCCACTTTCTATGCAAATGAGCCTCGTAGCAAAAACAGTCCAACTGACAAAGATCAGCACTAAAGCCATGAACACACCACACGCAGGAGGCTCGCGTGAGGCTCGCGTGGCGTGTTGTTTTTTATTTCGGCGTCCATGTTAACAGGTTAGAGTGAACACACTGCCCGCGTGAGACGCGCGTCTGACGCGTATCAGACGTGCGTCTATTTTATAGAATAGAAGGGTCGCCTATTTTACACGCG
>CAKAOH010039180.1:0-24775 GCA_916701665.1 Sebastiscus tertius | reverse complement strand
GTGATCTATTGACAGTATATGGACATCATATCAGCTACATAATACAGTTTACATGTCTAGACATCTGTAGAATATGTCACAGACAGTGAAGGTGATCTATTGACTGTATATGAACATCATACCAGCAAGATTACTACAGTTTCCATGTCTAGACATCTGTAGAATATGTCACAGACAGTGAAAAGTGATCTAGCGACTGTATTTTAACTTTAAGACTTTACTACAGTTTCGAGGTTTATCTGTAGAATATGTTACGGAGATGAAAAAAAAGTGAAGTTAAGTAAACTTGTTTTTAAATCAACACTTCCTGCTTTCATGTCAAAATAAAAGCCCTCAGGCGTTTTTTCCATAGACAGAATCCCTTCATTTGTTAACACGAGGCTTTTATTCTGAAATATGAGCAGTCAGTGCTGTGGAACACGCAGTCACTTTGGGAGTTCAAAAAATTGATAAAGTTTGGGGTTTAAATCAACACTTCTTGCTTTCATTTCGAAATAAAAGCCCGAAAGCGGGTTTTCTTTGCACAGAATTCCTTCATTTGTTAACACGAGGCTTTTATTGTGAAATATGTGCCGGACAGTGATGTGGAACAAGCAGTGACTTGGAAAGCATCGTAAATGAATACAGTAAGGAGTTTTAATTGTGGATTATTACTATTATTTATTAATTACCACACGTTTCTGAACCTTTCTCTGTCTAAAATAAATATCAATTATATTTATCATGAAGTTAAATGGCCATTAAAAGGCAAACTCTATGTAGAAAGAAAGGGCTGACAGCAGCAGCAGAAACACAGCTGACAGGCAGCGGACACGCTCCGGGACGCAGCTAACTCGCATCTGGTGTGAACACCCTAGGTGTGCATCACGCAGCCACAACGCGACGCTGCCATCACGCGAGCCTCATGCGTGCGGTGTGTTCACGGCTTAAGAGCCACATGCAGTTACAGTGAAATTATGATGGTTTATCGCGAGGGATTGCCTCGCTTCCCAGCATTGGACGCTTGATGGGCTGCCACTCGACACAATACACCAGGCACCTGATTGGACGAACGCTTTCCCTCCGTGTGCTGCTGCTTCCAGCATTCAAACCGAAACCAACAATGGCGGCTCGTTTGGAAGCTTTCTTCTCTTATATCACAAAAATAGTTCACCGAAATGTGTTTCTGAAAACATTTTGTGCGAGAAATAATCCACGTAATTGCTAAATCTGTTGACAACGGTTAGTGTAAAAGTTTCTCGGGCATTTCCAGAGGCAGTGAGTCGCTTCAGACGCCCATGATTTATATAAAGTAAATTAGACCTCAGCTTTATGCAAATGAGGAGCGGTAAACGCGACACCCCGTCTTTCGAATTGCGCCGCCACGCTACCAGAATGCGTTGCACGGCTGCTTACATAGACTATGAATGGGAAGCGCGGAAACGACGGAGCCTGTGGACACGTACCATTAGCGTCCTCAGAGGGTTAGCGGTAACTGAAGTGCAAAAGGGCTGTCCACTGAAACTAAACTATATTTGGTGATGCAGTGACAGGATGCAATGACAGGTGTGTCATGAACCATAGATGAATAAAGCTCCCCTACATGTCATTTTTGAAAACACATGAGAAAATAAACAAGATTTAAATAACCAATGAAGTTGCGCTGCCATGCCTCGTGCGTTAACGTGCACGTGCACAGATACTCTTACTTTAATGTTATGAGGTATTTAGTGCATGCTCGTGGGGGATCTCTCGGGCTGGTCTACACCTGCTGTATATGAAAAGCGTCTTGAAATAACTTTTGTTATGATTTGACGCTATATAAAAATGAATTGAATTGAATTCACCATCAACGCTGATTGGACATCCACTTAGTGGTTAACTTTAACACTTAAATATTCAAATTATTACAGCTATTACTTGCTTCCACACAAAGCCAGCTAATTACTTTCCTCAACTATTCAAAGCCATAAATCCTAATCATCCCTTATTATTTTCAGTATGGTTTCCCCTCAGACAAACAAACAGCACAGACCTGACAGGGGCTTCAGCAGGCACCCTGGACAGACTGATGGTCACTTTACCACCCTCCTCCACATCGTGCTGGTATCGAGCCGGTTTCATCTTCAGCAGGTCTGGAGCTGTTCGAATAGAAACCTGCTGCTGGAGGCCGCCGGCGCTGTTCCCCCGGCTCATTAGCACGAAGGAATAATCCGTGTCTGGCTGCAGCTGTGTGATCAGCTTCCTCTTTAGGTTGCCTTGAACCTCCACACTCTGCTGGTTGTACAGGATCTGTAGCCAGGATGAAGATTTCTTACTAACACTAATACAGTTTTGATTGATTACATTGTGTTCACTACACTGGTTCACTACACTGGTACACTGGCATAAGGGCCATTGAGGAAAAAAAATAAATCTGAAATTACGAGTATAAAGTCATATTATGAGAATAAAGTCATACATTTACGGGAAAAAAAGTTGTATAATGAGAATAAAGTCAGTTTACGAGAAAAAAAAGTCGTAGTATTATGATAATAAAGTCATAATATTATAAAGTAGTAATTTTACGTGTTATTTTCGAGGGGAAATAGAGCAGTGTACCGCCTGGGTGAAAATGAGGAACGTGGAGCATCTTGTGAAGTTATACTTTAGTTTAGGTTTCATAAATAATGAAATACTTCATCTTTTGGCACATCAGCACCACATCATCATCAGTATCAGGACATGGAAAAGATGCGCAAGAAACTGCATTTATTCCAAAGAAAGAACCACACGCACCTGCTGGGGAAACTGACTCTTTTGAGGAAAAGGAAATTACTTTTTAAGTTATGACTCTATTCCCGTAATATTATGACTTTTTTCCCGTTTAGTTATGACTTTATTCTCATAATATTACGACTTTTTTTTCTTGAAATACTATGTCTTTGTTCTCGTTAAATTACGACTTTTTCTCGTAATATTCTGACTTTATTCTCGAAATCGTTTTTTTTTTCCCCTTAATGTGGCCCCAATACTGCGTCGTACTAATGAGCTGATTATGAGAAAACAAATGTTTCCCTTTTTCTGAACTATCTTGAACAATACAAAACTCTGGAGTAAAAGCCCTGACACACCAAGCCGACGGTAGGCTGGAGTCTGCCAGAGTTCTTTTGGCCGATTCAGCATGTTGAATCTCACACTTGGAAAGACAGGGATTAAGATTCCCAAAAACATTTGTTTTTATTTGTTATTATTTGTAGCTCCAGGTCACTAACTTGTACACTTGTATATGTTTTACAGTGCCATGAAACTTTGTGACCTTGCTGCCTCCTGTGATCTTTGCTTTTCATTTTGTGAAGCACTATAACTCATTGCTTTGTGTTACAAGATGCTACATAAATAAAGTATGATTTACTCTGTTATTATCATTTAGTTGCTGACCCATGGTCATAAACTTTAGTTTCTGCACTTTAGCTTATCATCGGAGCTCTACAGTGCCAAAGGCTGAGTGACAAGACAGACAGGCCCCTTAACAAAGAACCGGTCATAAAGTTCAGTTACAGGCAGAGTCCAATATGGTGCAAATTGATTTTCTTGATGATTTATGGAGCAGCTGCTCTGTTAAGGAGTACAAAAGAGAAGATCTCATATAAATGTACAAAATGTTACATTGTGTTGTGTTAATGATACCACCTCCTGTCTCCATAATACAGTTTCTACACTACAATAACATTTATTTATACCTATCATGAAACTACAATCCATGGATGTGTTCTTTTATTCAGAGTTACTTCAGTTGCCTTTTTCCATGGTAAATCAGTCTCTATAGTTATAATTTGGTCTCAGTCTATAGTGGTCTATATTATTATTGTTATTGTCTTCAAAGCAGTTTGAGATGGTACCAGAGTATAAAATCAGACCCTAGTTTTAGTTCAAGTCATATTTATTGATATTCATAAACACTGACTACCTGGTTCTAGATTACCAGCTCCTCCAGGTGTCTAGATCAGTTCAGGGTTGCAGTGCATGTGTGAAAGGGGCTAATGCAACCTCTTGTAGTTGTTAAATTCAGTGGCTGTCATGTCTCAGTGCTGCAGCTGCTGTCTAGTTGGACGTGTGGGTTGATCTTACCTTCAGAGGCACTTGAGATTTGTAGGTTTCTGGTACTTCCCAGGTCAGCAGGACAGAGGTTTTCATCACAGCCTTCACACCAAAGTTCTTGGTGAACACTGAGGGAAGGTCTAGATGATTATTAGGTGGTTAATTTAATTGTGAATATGACTGAGATGATTCAGTTGAAGAGTTGGTGCACAAAAGCAAGAAAACAAAGGCATTTGTTGACTAAAATGAGAGAACAAGTTGTACACGATGCACTAATATTCAACGAAATGAGAGCACAGACGGTATTATTTGGACACAATATTGTCTCAATGTAGTGATTATATTGTTTTCTGTGATTACTAATCAATATATTTTTAATATAAATAATGGATCAAATGATGATGTGTTAGAAAGGCTGACTCGAATGCTTCGATGCCTTGACGCTTCGACCGTTACCATGGTAATCAATGTCCAAATCAGTAATCAAATTAACTTTTTTTTGTTTCGTTTATATATATATATATATATATATATAAAATTAACACAAATAAAATAAAATTCACAGGGAGAAAAAACAAACATGCTTGACTGTGTGTGATACTTCTGACTCAATGGGAACAGGACAAAGGGGTCTGTGCTACCGGGCGCGCAACGGGATGCTCCGCACGTAAACACACAACAGCAGCGTGGGTTTTTACTCCGACACAACCTGCCACGAGAGAAAACAACTTTTTTTAGCAGCTGTAGATCTGACTGAGATCTGTTTCTCTTCTGACTGACAGAGTGAAGGCTGAGAGGCGGCTGATACTCGTAAAGAGAAAGAGATTCTCCTTTAACACTTTATTTTCCTCTCTCTCTTCCTCTCTTTCTCTGTGTGTGTGTGTGTGTGTGTGTGTGTGTGTGTGTGTGTGTGTGTGTGTGTAAGCGTGCATATGCATGCATTATGTGTGAAGGAGATGATACAGTTGGACTAAAGTAGGCCGACTCATACCTTTTTACCTTTGTACCAATTTCTGTAATGTATATAGTGTAAGATAGTGATTTCTACACTATACATTGCGACTTATGGGTATTGCAACGTATGTGTCTGTAGTGCATAGATATATATTAGAATTAATCGCAAATTAATTGCCCATTTTTTATCTGTTCAAAATGTACCTTAAAAGGACTGTTTGTAACTTTTTAAGCGTATAAATGTAGCGGGTCGGCACACATGCGCGCTTGCATATGCGCGTTCGCGTGTAGTCGCTGTACCCTCCTCCTCTGCCTGCTCGCCTTCACTCAGACAGAGCGCGCGTTCTCGATCAGCTCGCTGCACCTCTAGACATGAACGCGCGCTCACTCCACACTGCAGAAGAGTTAGTTTAGCTCTGAGAATATCTAGGGAATGTACAGTGGACATTTGTGCAGAAATAACTGCTGCAGCTCCTCCAGACCAACAGAGGTTTCCCGTGTCTTGTGAAGTGACGGAGCTGTGCAGAGAGTTACGTTGTCTTCTCGTTACCGACCGGGTGCCGGTGTCTCCCTGCTCTCTCCGGCTGCAGGCGGAGAGAGCAGGGAGACACGCTGCAGAGCCCCGCTGCATCAGCCTGCACTTAGGCAGGAAAAGCCAACACTAAGATCAGATCTAAATCATGTTCATGGAGAGACCTTCGCCTGGTCAGCTAACATTACTGCCAAGCAGCTGAAATATAGAGTGATATTGTGCTTTTAGCTGACGTGTGTCGCCTCACTGTTTTGAGCTCGTTCAGGTATATTTTATATATTTTTTAGAAACCCTCACAGGTACTGCATTTAGCATAAAACAATATGCTCCAATCATAACATGGCAAACTGCAGCCCAACAGGCAACAACAGCTGTCAGTGTGTCAGTGTGCTGACTTGACTATGACTTGCCCCAAACTGCATGTGATTATCATAAAGTGGGCATGTCTGTAAAGGGGAGACTCGTGGGTACCCATAGAACCCATTTACATTCACATACTGATTCACATACTGTATCTTGAGGTTAGAGGGCATGGCATGGTTGATACTAATGGATTCTTTAGGTTTTCTAGTTGTCATATGATACCAGTATCTTCAGTCTAACTTTAACACTGAGCCCGCTACAACCTAAAAATTGCAAGTTGCATTAATGCCTTAAAGAAATGTTAACGCTTTATTATCTTGTTAACTTTGACAGCCCTCATATATATTTGTATCTATGTGTGTTTCTCTCTGTATTCCTCCTACTAATAAAGTAATTGCAGTTTCCATAATTTCAAAAAACGTGTTGGTCACGTCCATGTGCGTCTGTGCCTGGAGATTTCAGGAAGATAGAGCCCTAAATGTCCAAATCATGGAGCAATGTAGGGAGTGCTGGAGTCAGATGAAGCAACAGTAAGCCGTCTACAAGCACAATGCAGCACTGATGGTTCTCACCTGGCATGGAGGTGGACATGGTCCGACTCTGAATGCTGGGACTGATGGGTCCTCCCCCCTTGCTGGTGAAGGCTTGGACTCTGATGTCGTAGGTTGTGTCTGGCTGCAAACCTTGTACAGTCATCTGTGTTTCTGTGGTACTGTTGGTGTTGTTGTGCTGGCTATTGATATCTCGATACACCACCACGTACTTGATCATCTTCCCGTTCCTCTCGGCCAGAGGAGGGGGCTCCCAGGCCAGCTTAGTGGAGGTGGCGGTCAGGCCGACCACACTCAGATTCTGGGGATAGCTGCTAGGAATGTCCTCAGGGGTGCTGATCTCCTTCACATATTCCTCCCCGTTGCCTGCTCGGTTTTTGCCGCACAGTTTGAAGATGTAGGTGGCTCCCTTGTGGAGGCCAGTGACTGTGAAATGATCATCTGCCTTTCTGAAGTCTTTGATGGTGAAAGCTTCCTCCTCGGCTCTCTTGTACTGCAGCTGGTATCCCACATGCTCCCCAACCATCTCCTTAGGAGGCTGCCACTGGATCAGCGCAGTGTTCCCTATGGTGGTGCTGATCATCATAGTGGGCTTGCCAGGCACTGGAAGACATATATCCCATATCGTGATTACTTTTGAAACTCCTAAATTCAATTCATGAAACACAAAACTCTTAAAGGTCCAGTGTGTAGCATTTAGGGGGATCAATTGGCAGAAATGGAATATAATATTAGTAAGTATGTTTTCTTAAGTCCCGTTACAGCTGTGAGATTTTGGTTTTGGCAAAAACACAAAGGAAAAATGGTAAATTTCATTAACTTCAAAATGTGGCGGATGCAACACACAGCACACACCTGCTCCTGTGGTGGTGACCACCTTGGCCTTACTGCGAGCTCCATCGCCCTTGGTTGTATACGCAGCCACAGTCACAGAGTAGGATGTCTCTGGGAGCAGACCTGTTACTATGGCCTCCTGTGTGGTAGAGGGACACAGCGATGAAGAAGAAAGAGGGAGGGAGGGAGGGAGAGACACAGAGAGGAATGGGGACAGAGGGCAAGAGAAAGGAAAAGACAGAGAGAAAAGGGCAACAGCATTCAGATTGAGACAATGGCCTCAGTTGAATTGGTGTGCTGTCAGCCAGTTTACTGTACAAAGCACTCAGGCACATTAGACCAGTCAAGCGCGCACAACATGCATTTCCAACACTCCATTTGAACTGTTCTTTGAGGAAAAAGTCAAGTGAGGGTCATGAATGTAAACCTGGAGTGCATTTAGATGAAGTTCATGGTTCCTGGTCCTTGACGGTACTGTTAGACGGAGTGTAAGCCGTAGCAGGGAGTGGCTCTGTAAACTGTGAAGAATTATTACCTCGTGGCTAATCATTTACCATTTGTCAAACAAGTTTGACTAACTGGAGGTACATTTACAACTGTTCCATGTCTCCTTACTGTTAGTTGGTAGGTACAATATTTGTCATCACCTCATTGGTTTCAAAACATCTTGTCAAAAAGCTGCAGTTGGAAATTAGCCAGCTGGCTAACTGGCACGTTTACAGAAATGATGATTAATGTGTGTTGTCCTTAGAAATAAATGCCAATTAATCTGAAACAGATGGTTTTGTGAATGTGGAATATGTACGGAGTTGATTAAGAGTCACAGCATAGCCTTTTTTCTGCACTCATGGCTTAAGTACAATGCTACAATATCGTGAAAGCAGAAACAGACTCAGTCTCAGCTGACTGCCTGAACTAAGCCCCAGGCCTAGCTTTATTATAATGTTGCAGGTGTATCTAATGTAAGGGATAATGACCGACAAGGTGTCCATTATCAGGAATTAATGGACGACATGGGCATTATCCCACTTATATCATGGTCACTTGCAAAAGAAAAAAAACATAGACCATTAATTTATATTTTCATCAGGGTGACCATATCTCAAACCCCCAAACCGGGACACTTAAGTGTACCGCACATTCATGCATGCGTGTCCACACGCGCACAGGCATGTGCTAATATGCACGCACCATAGGCGTTTCCATCAGGATGGATAACTTGGCGCACCTTGAGCACGGGGTGGGATCAGAAAGAAGGCATTATTATAGGGGGTGGGGGGCCTTAGAGGCTGTGACATCATGACTCATCACATTCACTACTTTCTCCCCCTTTAATCACAGGACTATCCCCCACATGACACACTGACAGTTTGGGAGTCCTGTAGAGAGTTTCCCTCAGAGGAAACGTATTGTTGTCTGGGACTACGTACATTATTTTTCAACTTGTTTCGTCTCAGGCTGTTATAATTAAAATGTGGAGTTCAGATGAGATTTTGTCCAGGATGGAGACACCGTCCGGATGAAAGACGGAACGGACAGCCCTGAGGGAGTTATAAGAGGAGCTAAATGCCTGTTGATGTGCAGAAGGAACTGTAGAGAATAATTAATCAAAATGACATGTTTGATGTGCACATAAGCACGGAGGATTCTGTGGATCAAAACTACACTAAATGTAACCAGCGGATATCTGTTGTGTCCGTGTATAATTGTGACTTGACAGCATGCAACATCACTCTGTAGAGACTGCAGCGGTGCTCTGTGCTGGCTCTCTGTATACTTATCTCATGTACACAAATGAATTAATGAGTGGAACATGATAAACGTCTATGTAAGTATAATATTGTTATTTTATTTTAATTGTAGTGAAAGCTGGGACAATTTATTCTTGACTGTTGAAAACCGGGACATTTGAGTGTTTTACAGATATGTGTCGGGGCTTGAATCCGGGACGTCTGGTCACTGTAATTTTCATGCATTTTGCAACCAAAAGTTTTTCACAATCCATTCTCTCCATTTCCCTGGTAACACCTGAGGGTTTGCTAATACCTGGAACAACCATTACCATCCCATAAGGTTCATATACAATCGAAACTTTGTTCACTACTCCAGGAAATACGACTAATCTCAGATACGACTTAGCAACGGGAGATATTTCTAGTCTGCTCAGCTCATAGAACCCTTTAGCTCAGCTAGGAGCCAGAAAGCTAACGTCATGCTAGCATGATTCAAAGTCAATCAGACTGCATATGGTTGAAAAACAGTAAATGTAATTTGACCTTGTGTTTAACAACAAGACTAGCTAGCTGTCCAGCCATGTCATTGTCCCCAAAGCAATATCAGAGTTTCAGGAACAAATGAGAGACCACGTGTCGGCTGCAGTCTGACGTAGCGAGTTGAATAGTGAACGGGATGTGAGATGATCTCTGATGTGATACAACGTATCAGGAAGTTCAGAGAGGCAGTGAACGGACTTCTTGCAGTTTGTGTGTTTCAGTCTCCACTTTGTGGAGTTCAGAGGATGAGGCGCTGAAGGACTAATGTTACACTCAGTGTCCAGGATAAAATATGCAGATTGTTTTCACTGGAGCTACTTAATAGGTGTCAAGAATTAATGGGCACCCTGCAGCCAATCAGAATCGAGTAGCCTATTCACCCAGACCATGGTATAAAAACTAGTAATTTCATGCTACTCTTTTCCACACAAATATGCACCGTGACAACATACAAAAACGGCAATAACAAGAGAGACTTGATATGTCCCCTCAAGAAAAATTCTGCCCACACACATCACGGAGCACACGTTCATACATGCTGCTTCACTGCTCAAACACGCAGTGTTAATACAGCAACATGTACATTCTGTCAGCTGCTGGGAGTCCATTAAAAGGCTTGGGAAAGGCCCACTCCACTCAGATGGCTGAAGATTCCTTTCTAGTGCCGCCCATGAGTGATGAGTGGAGAGGGGTTGCAGAGACGAAGCAGCTTGTGATGAGAGAAAAATGGCAGCAGGATGGTGGCGGAGGTGTGGGTGTGTGCGGGGGGGGATGATAGTTCCAGCAGAGAACACCCAGCGGGTTCTGTTTCCCCCATCAGACCGGCGCCTCAGCCTACAGCCTAGGGCTTGCTGTGCCATCCATGGAGATGACAGTGCAAATTAGCAAAGGCCCTGCCAAAGCTACCAGGGGTTCCAGCAACAACCAAAGCTCTAATTATTATTTCATGCCTGGCAATTTTCTATCTATCACAGGATGTTTAAAAGGTCCTTCTGCTCATTTAAAAGCAGACGTGTACAGAGCAGAATTCAGCTGGGGCCTAAAGAGTTAAGACCTAGCCCTCCTTCCTGTCTTCTCTGCAGGGCTAAGAAGGTGAAAGATAAGAGAGAAATGTGACTCATGTGAAGCTATGACGTCCTCTAAACCCTCATTATTTTAATCTGCTGGTATTCCTTTTCACTTTTGCTGCCAGAGACTTTCTTGCATTTTGGAAAGAGAAGAAGAAAGAAATCAAATTGGTCTTTCATCTGTCTTTTTTGCACAGCAAGCCGGAGTCTGTGGGGATGGATTCCCAAGGACCGAACAGATGAAACATTTTACATTACGGAGGGAGGATGTCTGGTTTAACAGGAGCGAATCAATCGGCAGTGACTTCCTGTGTGTCAAACATCTCGTCCTTTTCAACCATTTTCGCCAACTGGGGGAGGGGGGGTAGGGGGGGTTGGGTTGAATGGGGTTTTCCACTTATGTTACAACTCCACTACAAAAGCTCATTAGCAGTTGCCACACTGTGCTGATCCATCTGCACTGAGACTAACACTAAAGGAGGGACAATTCTGACTGACTGATTCTGACCAACATAGTCCATATGTTAAATTTATCGTTTCATTTAATTTGATATTTTACATTGCAGCCAGGGAACTTTGGCTAATATTTTGAAGTTCTACAAACTAATTTACCCTGACTTTAGGTTAGCATACAGCTGGACCTTTGATCAAGTTAAGTAAAGTTTGGTCTGGGTTGTTTCACACAACTTATACCCTTTTTCCACCCCAATTAATGTGTATATGCTGGGTTTTTTTAAACACAGAAAAACACACTAAAAATTGCACTGGTCTTTCTTTTTTTTTTTTCCTGCTGTGTCACGTTTAACTTCACGGACCAGCCAGCACCGGAAGCAGGGTTAGTGACCAGTAAAAATGTTACAGTGGTTACTTTTATATCTGTTACTTATACGTATATAGCTGTTCTCTTTCAAACTCCCAAACCAGAGATGGTGGTTGCTGGAACAGTGTTGGAACAGTTTATTTTGTTTCTGTCGAGTTTGAATGAAGTGTGCTTTACGATGATCAGCGAGGTAAAATGACTGTTGTCTGACTGGAGTCTGGTGGCTTTGAGGAGAACACATTAATTGTATGTTTTGTGCGTTGCTATATTGCAATAATAGTCCAAATCCCAGTTGATTTTTTTTTTTATTATTAGGACCGTCAAAGTTAACGCGATATTAACACGTTAACGCAAATTTGTTTTAACTCCACTAATTTCTTTAATGCGTCAACGCAACTTGCGATTTTTAGGTTGTAGTGGGCTCATTTTTAAAGCTAGAGTGACGATGCTGGTAACATCCCGGAGGAAGGAATCCATTGGTACTAGTTTGTCGCTAATGATGCTCAATAACGCTCCAAACTTATGCTAAATTTTGTCGAGGAAAAACTGTCATGTCCATTTTCAAAGGGGTCCCTTGACCTCTGACCTCCAGATCAGTGAATGTAAATGGGTTCTCTGGGTAGCCACGAGTCTCCCCTTTACAGACATGCCCACTTTATGATAATCACATGCAGTTTGGGGCAAGTCATAGTCAAGTCAGCACACTGACACACTGACAGCTGTTGTTGTCTGTTGGGCTGCAGTTTGCCATGTTATGATTGGAGCATATTGTTTTATGCTAAATGCAGTACCTGTGAGGGTTTCTGGACGATATCTGTCATTGTTTTGTGTTGGTAATTGATTTCCAGTAATAAATATATAGATACTTTTGTATAAAGCAGCATATTTGCCCAATCCCATGTTGATAAAAGTATTAAATAGACGAATCTCCCTTTAAGGTACATTTTTAACAGCTAAAAAATGTGTGATTAATCGTGATTAAAGCTGGAGTAGGTAAGATTGGAGAAAATATGATTTTAATCAAAAAAAAGTTATTTTTATAAAACGGTGACTTCATCCTGACAGTAGTACATGAAACAGGTAACCTCAAAAAAATCATGTTCCTCTGTGTCCTCCGGTGTTTCTGACGGCATCTGCAAGATTTCACAGACCGGAGGAAAACAACCAATCAGAGCTGATCTGACGTCTGCTGTCCAGCTGCCGTCTATCAGAGCCGGCTGTCAATCACTCGCGAACTCCGACCAAACGGTCAAACTAGGCAGCGCTGATCAAATATGAATTGATATTATGTTACGTTAATGCCTATTTCTCTCCTCAGATGTTGTCAGAATCATCTTGTAGTGGGGGCGAAAATAAGCGCATCCACCCTGGTGTCATGTTTACATCACTACCGATTGGAGCTGGAGCTGATAAATACCTGTAACTACTACATAGTCATTTGTCCCGGGAATGAATGAAAATTATAACCTTTCCCACTGAAGACAAAAGTCAGATGTTAGTGGGTGTTAGTGGGGTTTTTGTCCAGTGGAAAAGGAGCTATAGAGAAAAGCATTTTTCACCCTCCCTTTCAGTGGTATCTAGCCATGTAGACAGCACTGGATTTATTATCCCAGGTTCTTAAATATCTGTCTCTGATCTGTCTCCATTCCAATGCATTCAGCCATCCATTATCATTATCCACTTATCCTGAGCAGGGTTGAGATAGGGCGGTGGGGGTCTGGAGCCTGGCCCAGTGCACATGGGGTGAGAGAACAGACATTCACACTTATGGGTAAAGGTTTCGGCTTTAAGTAGTTTTACACTTAACATGTTTTAATTTGACTTGTTTTAGGCCAACAAATTAAATAACTTAATACATAAATAAATAAAGGAGCTTCAAGGTTTCATTATCCATTCTGAACCAATGAACATGTTTCTAATAGTACTGCCTATAGTACTAAAGTATTTTAGTAAGAGTTTAGTTGATTGTGTGGTGTTTATTAGCAGTTGTTCCTTGACGTAACTGCTTCATTTAAATACAATTTGCAGTAAATATAAAGGAACAGCTAAATAAATAAATAAAATAGGAAAAATGCAAATAATTAAAACATTTTAGAGACTTTGTTTTTGGGTGGTGGGGTTGTTGGGGGACTTCATGAACTGGAAGGAGATGATGCTATTGAATTGTTTACATGTTTTTTGATTGTGATTTAAAATAATCCATCACAGACCTCCTTGCCATGACAATAGCTGTATTTCCATCCAATTCTCATGCAAATTTTAAGCAAACCTTTGAAATGTTGCAAAAAGAAATGCGAATTAGGCCCATTTTGGTCAACTGGTTTGGAGCGAATAAACCTTGCTACAACAGGTCAGAAGTTGGTGCTATAGGCTACGCTTTACACATAGCTGTAATCCGCCAGTAAACAGAGTAGAAGCAGTAGAGGTTGCGAACCGGAAACTAAACAAGGCAGCTTGACCAACTAACCATCTATGAGAGAAAAATGGAAAGAAGGTGTCCAGGAATGTGTTTTAATTGGCCATGTTTCATGTTGTCCGGAGACGAAGACGAGCATTCACACATTATGTGAATATCCAAGAAGACTGTGACAACGGAAACAAGCAGTCAGTCATCATTAAATGTTCGCTACGTCAGAGTTTATTCGGCCATAATACATTTAGCTCATCAACTCTTTTTCAACAAAGATAAAAACCACCTCCAGCGAGCGTAAAAACTTTCCATACAGCTTTTCTGAGATACTTCAAAATGAGCATAAAATACGTGAATGGAAACACGACTAATGTGCAGTAGGCAGTTCTGAAAAAAGTTTTTTGTAGTAGGAACCTCTTTCCATTCAGAAAGAACAAGAACTGAAGATATACCTGTACTATTGATGTTTGGAATGTGTCACTCGCAGCAGTCAGCGTTGGTATCAGATTTCCACACTCCCTTGTTCCCCCCAGTGCGATTTTGTCAAATTTCAGAGCATCTAGTTCTAGTACTTTTAAGGAATATCCCTGCTTATTTTCCATTAAATCCAATTTATAATTAGCTACTTGCTAGCAAGCTGTTAACTCATTAAAATTATGTAACATGAAAGGCAATATCAAAGCTATAAAAAAATAAATGATTTGCTTGTGTAAAATGTTTTAGCTGCAAGAGACGACGTGGATCCAAGTACTCTGACTCTGCCCACAGTCAGCCACAGTGAGTCACCAAAAGAGCCGCAGTGTGGATGAGCAGTGATACTGAGGCTGCAATTTAATAGGTTCATGATGCTGTGATTTGAAGGGATAGCTCAACAAATTTCTTTTTTTTAGATTTCCCCTTGGTCCCATAATGTATTCTGGAACAGGGTATAACAGCAAATATTATATCACTATACCACTAAAAGTGTGAGAGAAAATATGTTTATTTTTCTAACAAACAGACCCTTATAATCTGAAAATGATGGCAGGCAGAATGTTTCTGGCATCATTGGGCAGAGACTCCATATTAACCTTTCAGCATATTGTAATTCAAGTGGTCTGAGAAAAAACTAGACTTCTGCTCCTCCTCATGGCTCTGTTTTCAGGCTTTAAAACATTTAGCCCGTGACGGGAGACTTTGACCAATCACAGGTTATTTTAGGCCAAATTAGTGTCGTTAAAACAAATTTGCGTTAACGTGTTAACTTTGACAGCCCTAGTCCAAAGCGAGATGAGCGACCACAGGATCTTCAAAGTGACGGTCGGTTGTCCCCAGACAGTGTGCTGTAGAGTTTGCAGCCCAGTATCCCAAGGGATTATGTCATGTCCTCCCAATAAAACATCAAAATAAGTAGCTTGTCAATGCCCTTGAGAACATCACATACAACAGTTTTCTGATCTGTCGCCACTGTCGACAGGACAACATTGTCAGTGCCTTCCAGGAACTGTTAGAACTCTTCCATCTCTGTTCCAAACAGTCTAGAGAACAAACATTGAAACCTTAAACGTGCAGTAGGCAGAACGTTTTTGGCATCATTGTGCAAAAATTCCATAATAACCTTTCATTAGCGATGCTAATTTTGAAAGATTTTCTTAACCGATAACCGACCCTCGTTAACGATAATTAACTGTTAACCGACAAGATTTGTGCCTTGCTTGCAGCGGTGCTCCAGCTGCAGTGTCTGAGCACAACAGACAACTGAGACCTCAGTTCACCATCAGGAGAGTAGCAGCCACGGTGCTGCGTTCACTGTCTCCAGTTCACCGTCAGGAGAGTAGCAGCCACGGTGCTGCGTTCACTGTCTCCAGTTCACCGTCAGGAGAGTAGCAGCCACGGTGCTGCGTTCACTGTCTCCAGTTCAACGTCAGGAGAGTAGCAGCCACGGTGCTGCGTTCACTGTCTCCAGTTCACCGTCAGGAGAGTAGCAGCCACGGTGCTGCGTTCACTGTCTCCAGTTCACCGTCAGGAGAGTAGCAGCCACGGTGCTGCGTTCACTGTCTCCAGTTCACCGTCAGGAGAGTAGCAGCCACGGTGCTGCGTTCACTGTCTGCAGTTCACCGTCAGGAGAGTAGCAGCCACGGTGCTGCGTTCACTGTCTCCAGTTCACCGTCAGGAGAGTAGCAGCCACGGTGCTGCGTTCACTGTCTTCAGTTCACTGTCAGGAGAGTAGCAGCTATGGTGCTGCATTCACTGTCCCCAGTTCACCGTCCGGGAGAATTAGCAGCTACAATGCTGCGTGTAGTGTCGCGGACATGCAGCCACTTTCCAGTAAAAGTCTCCACCACACATTTAGTTTAGTTTAGCAGGTTGTCAGCTGTGTGTCTGCTCGGCGTAACATTAGCGATTGACCAGCAAACAGTGTGTGTGTTTGTGCTACGTTAGCAGCTCTAGCTCTGCCGGTGGCTTCGTGCTTGCCGCCGCCACACACATACACTCTGTCAGCGCGGCGTAACTTCAGCGAGTGTCCGACAGACCGTATGTGTGGCGGCGGTGAGTGTGGGGTTGTTGGTGGCGTTCTATCTGTGAACGTAGGTGTAGCAGACAGTGTGTGTACAGTTTATTTGTCGGTGAATAAATGCTACAACTCCTCAGCTCTGCTCCGCTTAAGTGAGCTCGAGAGAAGGGAGCCAACTTCCTGTATCCTGCAACTCCGGCTCAGACTCTCTTAAGGTGGGCTGTTAAGGTGGACCAGCTTTTCCCCTTAAAGTGACGAGTTTTTCTCAGCTTTTTAATTAATTATTAATATTTCTTTTAACCGTTTAACCAATAGCGTTAATCCACATGTGTCAAACTCAAAGCCCGCGGGCCGAATCCGGCCCGGCACCTCATTTTATGTGGCCCGCGAGAGCTTGCAAAGAATATCATTTGCTTATCATACAATTCTATGCCGCTTTACAGAAGTACAGTGTCCATAAACTACATGTGCCACAATGCATCTTGATTTTGTTACCTGCACATTGAAGCATCTCAATATCAGCCGTTTCCAGCAGAGACACTCTAGCAGAGAGATGTGGTCGCCAAAATGTCCAAGATTAATGTTTGCGTGAATATATGCGTACAGGAAACAGCTGAACAATCAAATGTGCAGCCTTGGTCGCACCACTGACAAACAGTTTAGGGGAGAGGGATGTCGCAAGGTGTTTTAACTCCTGAGAGAATCAGGAAGGGAGCGGAGAAATGTTTGGCGTGTGTGTGTGTGTGTGTGTGTGTGTGTGTGTGTGTGTGTGTGTGTGTGTGTGCGCTGCCTGCAGCCAGCGACGCAGCGGAGAAATGTTAGTGTGTGTGGCCTGGGGGTGTGTGTGCGCTGCCCAGCGTCAGTGACGGCTACTCCGTCACATTGTTGTACCATAGTTCTGCCCCTCTCAACTGTGACCAAAAAGTTAAACAAAGTCAATGTAATAAATAATGCTTGATAATATTTGTGTGATGGTAAAACAAAAAAAGAACTTAATTACTCACTTGAAAATGTTGATCTTTGATGGAAGAGTAATGATGAGGGTTTCTTACTCTCATAAATTCATGGGATCTATGTTATAATAACACATAGAAATATGAGTGTGTGTGCCCACATTCAGTATTTTTGTTTCGATGCAGAAGCATGTGTTTTTGTTACTGAACTCATTTTTTAAGTAAATTGTACATTAGTTGTACCCTTGAATGTCTGCTTGCATCATTTTTCCTAGACTTCTGCTTTCAGAGTTAGTTATTAATTAAGTTATTACTAAAACCAATAATAATCGAATGCAGAGGCAATTATGTAATATGATAAAGAGTAGATGTATTTATATAGTCTTACAGCTACAACCGGCCCTTTGAGGGCGACCATAATGCTGATGTGGCCCGGGATGAAACTGAGTTTGACACCCCTGTGCTAATCGATTAAAATGCTTAATGGTTAATTATTAACATCTCCATCTTTCAGCATATTGTAATTCAAATGTTCTGAGAGAAAACTAGACTCCTGCTCCTCCTCATGGCTCTGTTTTCAGGCTTTAGAAAACCGTGACGGGAGACTTTAACCAATCACAGGTCATTTCAGAGAGAGAGCGTTCCTATTGGCTGTTCATTCAATGGAGGCAGCTGTCAGTCACTCTTAAACTCCGATCAAACAGTCAAACTTATTAAATTATAAAGTTTGTTCTGGCTGGGCATGTTTTTTTTCAGATTACCTGTCTCATTCTCTACTGTCAGGATATAGACACCGTTTTATAAAAAGAACCTTTTTTAAATCATATTTTCTCCAATCTCACCTACTGCTGTCTTAGAGGGTCCCAGAATCAGCAGAGACAGGAAGCAAAATGGAACAATAAAGTGTTTTTCTTCCTCTGAAAAACTGCTTGAAGTCAGAGACTTGGACAGATGGCTTGGCTGATAGAATTGCCTCCTCTGCTCAAACTGACTGGACTGTATACAACAGTGATCATATGTCCAACTGAGTTTAAAGGCTTCGGAGGCTGTCTATCTATTTCTCACGTATGCTGTTGGGTGATATTAGAAGTGTGGGTCTGCTCAAAGTGGACCAACACAAGCTGCTTTAAAGGTACATCACCATCAGTGGGCATGCTACTAACTATTCGTGCATCCAGAGATACCTGTGGTCTACACAGCATGGCTATAACACCAGGACTGTGTGCATTCATGTTAAGTGTCTCCGATATATAATGAAGCCAGTAACTCCTTTTTTCTACTGGTACCATACGGAGGAACTACCTTCCAGTCTGTCAGTCTGGCGGTCACTGATGAAGATTTACTTGAGTCATCAACAACAAAGGTGTTTTGATATCTTGCTGTTGGATTATAGCATTTTAATGTTGACATTTATGGTGGGTTAGTTTGTATTGATGTATTTTGTGTTTGTGTTTTTTTTTTAAAGTTATTTTTTGGGGGCATTTTTTATGATAGGACAGTGGATAGAGTCTTGGAAAGGGAGGAGAGAGAGAGATGACACGCAGAAAGGTCCACAGGCCGGATTCGAACCAGGGTCGACCGCGGCTAGGACTGAGCCTTTGCCAGATATGGGCGCCCGCTCTACCAACTGAGCCATATTTTGTGTTTTAAAGACTTTAAATTTTTGACAACACATTGTCACTCCCAACTCGTCAAATACCACAGCTTGATCAGTGGCCCTCGGTATCGGAGACCGACGCCCGGGGTACCCCTCCTGCATTACTTTTGGACGCACCAGGGTCGGCGATTCAATATACGCTCATTACATGCGTAGTGTCCTTTCAAAATAAACCTCCGTTTTCACAGGAAGTTAGGTTAAGGCAACACAACCACTTAGTTAGGGGACAGAAATGGTCATGGTTGACTTTAATGTCACTGACTAGAGACTCAAGTGACACACAGGACTCATGATACCGATGAATCATGTGACTTAAGACTGACGTGACAAAATAATTCAACATTACTTTTAGTTTCACACGGGACATGAATGGCGGTCTCCTGGTTGGGAGTCTTGTGTTTGTTTGGCATCATTGGGCAAAAATTCCATAATAACCTTTCAGCATATTGTAATTCAAGTGTTCTGAGAGAAAACTAGACTTCTGCTCCTCCTCATGGCTCTGTTTTCAGACTTACAACTGAATATTGATTCATATTTGATCAGCGCTATCTAGTTTGACCGTTTGGTCGGAGTTTACGATTGATTGACAGCCGGCTCTCATAGACAGCAGCTGGACAGCAGACCTCAGATCAGCTCTTACTGCTTGTTTTCCTCCAGTCTGTTAAATCTTGCAGATGCCGTTAGGAGCACCGGAGGACACTGGCACATGATTTTTTTCAGGTTACCTGTTTCATGTACTACTGTCACAATATAGCGTTTTATAGAAATATTTTTTTTAAATCGTATTTGCTCCCGTCTCACCTACTTCAGCTTTAATGAGCATTCTCAATAAAATGATGCAGCCCACATTATGATTGGATCTCAATTAGCAAATTAAACCTAAATTGCATCAATACAAACTAACCCCCCAACAATATCTATTAAAATGCAAAAATACAACAATAACAAACATGTAATTGGTGACTCAAGTAATCATTCAGTAATAACCTTGCACCATAGATAAGCACGAACCTCTACTTAAGTCTGGGATAGCTTATGGAGTTGCAAAATAGATCAGCATTGCAGAAAAGGAGTAATGCAGACAGCAGGAATAAAGATACTGTACTTTTCATGCTCAGCACAGTACGTAAGCTCACAATCAAAAGCTGTATGCACTGCTAGTCTCTGTGGATTTCTATTGCAGAATAAACCAACAGGAGCTGGACTCCAGTAGAATCAATAAGCAGTCTCAGTCTTTATTGGATGGAAGGTACCAGAAAGCAAACTTCTGCTTTCCACAGACTCCACCTTGATAAAGTAATGTGATCACAGGGCTTCAAGTGGAGCGAGAGAGGAGGCAGCAGGAGACACTGAACGAGAGGCCCTACACTTGTTTGACAATTACTGCTGCAGAGTAATGGGATAATCTCTGTGTGTACACATGTGTGTTCTGTAATAACATGGCAGATATACACATATTCATCTCTGAGCCCAGACAAACACAGTGAAACAGTAAAACCACAACCCCCCTTTACTTCCAGAATAAAATCAACTAGAATTAGCGCCTCGTGGTTGTATGCCTCCATGTCAGAGAATATCAATTCTTGAGTTATGGCCAAAGATGTGTTTTGTGAGGTCAGTGACCTTTGACCATCAAATTCATTCAATCATCCTTGAGTACGAGTGGAAGTTTGAGCCAAATTTGAAGAAATTGCCTCCAGGTGTTCCTGAGATATTGCGATCACGAAAATGGTCTAGACAGATGGACGTACGGAAGGACGGACAAACTGAAAACATAACGCCTCAGGCCATAGCTGGCGCTGGCACGGAAGCATAAAGAGCGTTTACAGTTGGAACTCCTCAGAGACTGGGAGGCTGTGATCTCAACACACCCACAAACGCACGCACACACACACACACACACACACACACACACACACACAAACACTGTAATCTACTGTCGCAGTTGTCTTCCTGGTCTTCAGCAGCGAACGTTGGGCCATGAATTTTAAAGTCTTATGTCACTGCCTGTGTTCATATTAAAGCCCAATGCATGACACCATGACACCAGTCACCTTATCGCCCCTCCCCCCTTCCACACACACACATCAAAGGCAATAAAATATGCACACACAAACAGTCCGTCACACCTGCAAAATCCACTCCAGAAGAAAGCACGGCACATGAGAATGTTAAGATGAGTAAAAAAAAGAAGCCAGTTAGGAGTTTAAGAGTTTAAGAGGGACTTTCCTCTTGTTTTCTGAGGAGCTATCTGCTCTCTTGAAGTCTAATGGTTTCAAGTTTTTATATGAAGCTAGAATGAGGTGAAAGAATCCGGCCTGTCAAGAACCGCCTTGGGGATGGAAGGATGAGGACGAAAAGAAAAGGGAGAAAGCTACTAGTCGATTCACCTATGCATTGCCATTTTTTAATGCCAGAATCGATATATTTGCTTCTTTTGAGTCTATGCGTAGGTAAAAGGAAGTTGCCGTTTTTATTGTTGTAGTCTGAGTAACGTGACGTCATATCCGTTCCGTATCTGTCAACCAAAACAAACTACAGAAAGAAAACTGTCAAAGTTGAAACTGGAACAGGGTCTGTAAACTGTGATGATGTCATCATTTTATATTCCAATTTAATTAAATCTTTTTTCTCTTCCAATTAAGTTGAACTAACCCGGGGGTTTGTTTCCAACCTGTCGTCTGACTGCTTGTGTTTCTGTATGGGCTACATGATTAATGGGGATAGCCGAGCAAGCAGTAGAGCGAGCCTCTCCACTTGCACTGATGACCTTCTTACAGTGTGAGTAATGCAACCCTATCACCTGACAAGAACAAGACAATTTAGTGAACAATGAATATTGTTCACATATTCAATAACAGTGTTTTTTTTTTTTCAAGTCTAATGCCAAGTCTGAAGTAAAGTTAGCTTAGTTAGAAAAGCTACCAAGTGTAATGTTGTATAGGGTTACAATATTTTCAAACCCCCAAACCAGGACCCTTAAGTGTACTGCACGTTCATGCACGCACCAATATGCACGCACGCATGTACGTTTTCATCAGGATGGCTAACCTGGCTCACATGTGGCGCATTTGAGCACAGAGTGGGATCAGAAAGAAGGCATTATTTTTTGGTGGGTGGGTGGCATTAGAGGCTGTGACAATCATGACTCATCACATTCACTGCTTTCTCCCCCTTTAATCACAGGACTATCCCCGTCATGAATCATGACACACTGACAGTTTGGGAGTCCTGTAGAGTTTCCCTCAGAGGAAACTTATTGTTCTCTGAGACTATGGAAATTATTTTTCAACTTTAGTTTTGAACCCGAACAATCTCTATCTCATCATGTTGCTCGCCACAGCCCCAGGCTGTTATAATTAAATTGCTGAGCTCAGACGACATTTTGTCCAGGTTGGAGACACCGTCCAGATGAAAGACGGAATGGACGGTCCCGAGGGAGTTATAAGAGGAGGGAAATGCCTGTTGATGCTCAGAAGGAACTGTGTAGAAAAATTAATCAATATAACACGTTTGATGTGAACATAAGCACGGAGGATTCTGTGGATCAAAACTACACTAAATGTAACCAGCGGATATCTGTTGTGTCCGTGCGTAATTGTGGCTTGACAGCGCACAACATCACTCTTTAGAGACTGCAGCGGTGCTCTGTGCTGCCTCTCTGTATATTTACCTTGTGTGCATAAATTAATTGAGTGGAACATGATAAAACGTCTATGTAAGTATAATATTGTTATTTTGATTGTAGTGAAAACCGGGACAATTTATTCTTGACTGTTGAAAACCGAGACATTTGAGTGTTTTACAGATATTTGTCGAGACTCGGGACACCCAGCTTGAAACCGGGACGGTCCCATACAAACCGGGAGGTCAGGTCACCGTAGTGCTGTAGTACTCAAAACCACTTTTTGAAGGTCTCGGTCTCGTCTTGGAATCAACCACATTTTCACTCGGTCTCTTGGTCTCAGACAAAGATGACTTTTAGGACTTTATCAGGATTTTATTTCAAGACCGGTCAAGACCACAGCTGCGGGGATATCACAGACTGATTTATTTGTTAACATCATTACTGTGACTGTTCAGAGAAAACATAGGAAAATTCCCACACATAAAATTCACCTCTGTAATGCCTTTTGATTATTTATTAAGACATTAGTCATGGTACACTTATACATACCATGTTTGAGTGTACCGTATTTTGCGCACGAAAAGACGCACCGCATCAAAAGGCGCACCTTCAATAAATGACGTATTTTAATTATTTTTACATATATAAGGCGCATCGCATCATAAGGCGCACCTTTAATAAAACGCTTCGCATAAGGCGCTAAAGTAGAGGCTGGAGTTACGGTGCGTTATGCATCCATTAGATGCATAACGCATCCATTAGATCAGGGGTCGGGGACTTATGGCTCGCGAGTCACATGTGGCTCTTTTGACGACTGCATCTGGCTCTCAGATAAATCTTAACTTATATTCCTTAACACGATATGTAAGAAATAATTCCGCTGGAAATCACAGTGTTAAAATAACGATCACACTGTAACTTAGAGCTTTAGCTGCTTGGGCTGTTTCCGCAGAGATTTTGACTCTTACAAAGATCATCGCTGTATGAAACGATGCCACACTCTGTGATATTTCCTGACAATAGAACGCTAGTCACGCACAGAGAGAGAGAGAGAGTGTGTGTGACATCCTCACTGCAGAAAGGATCTGTGTTCACACAGACACAACAGCGCTGAACCAAACAGGTGACAGCGTCTTAGCAGAAGTGGAGCGCATTTCACTTTTCCTGCGTTTTACTCGTTTTTAATTAATTAAGTGCAAATAAATCTTGTGCTTATCAACGATTAGCGCCAATTTGTGATTTCAATAAATATACTTAAAATATTTTGGTCCTGTGGTGTGCCTCGTGTGTGCCTGACTGATGGATGCGTTATGCATCTAATGATTAGCAGTCAGATAGGTCAGTCAAACTTTATTAACAAGAAAACAAAACAACAAAGCAACAAGCAACAAGAACAATAATAACTCTGTAAACGTAAAGCTCACTTTCTCAGTTCCTTATCTAAAATCCCTCGAAAACTTCTTCTTCCGTGTCCGAATTGAACAGCTGGGCTATTGCGGCATCCAAAACGCCTGGCTCCGTCTTATCAAAGTCATCATTAACCGAGTCAGTGTCGCTGCTGTTGTCTGGCAGTTCGGTGACAATTCCTGCCTTCCTAAAAGCTCGGACCACAGTTGTGACTGATATACCAGCCCAGGCATTTACTATCCACTTGCAGATATTAGCATATGTCGTCCGGCGCTGTCTCCCCGTCTTGGTGAACGTGTGTTCGCCTTCGGTCATCCACTGCTCCCACGCAGTTCGCAGTCGAGCTTTGAATGCTCTGTTGACGCCAACATCGAGCGGCTGGAGTTCTTTTGTTAATCCACCCGGAATGACGGCGAGCACTGAATTAGTGTGCTTCACTTGTTTTTTGACATGCTCGGTGATATGTGCGCGCATGGAGTCATAGATCAATAGGGACGGAGCTGTGTGAAAAAAACCACCCGGTCTCTTCACATAAATTTCTCTCAACCACTCACTCATCTTTTCTTCATCCATCCATCCCTTCGAGTTAGCTTTTATGACAATGCCAGCTGGAAAGTTTTCTTTCGGCAAGGTCTTCCTCTTGAAAATAACCATGGGTGGAAGTTTGTGGCCATTAGCCTGGCAGGCGAGAACTACAGTGAAGGACGTTTTCTCATTCCCTGTGGTGCGAATATTCACCGTACGTGCTCCTGTTTTATCCACAGTGCGGTTTA
>CAKAOH010039177.1:107321-127006 GCA_916701665.1 Sebastiscus tertius | reverse complement strand
TACCCACGAGTCTCCCCTTTACAGACATGCCCACTTTATGATAATCACATGCAGTTTGGGGCAAGTCATAGTCAAGTCAGCACACTGACACGCTGACAGCTGTTGTTGCCTGTTGGGCTGCAGTTTGCCATGTTATGATTTAAGCATATATTTTATGCTAAATGCAGTACCTGTGAGGGTTTCTGGACAATAATTGTCATTGTTTTGTGTTGTTAATTGATTTTTAATAATAAATATATACATATATTTGCATAAAGCAAGAATATTTTCCCACTCCCATTTTTGATAAGAGTATTAAATACTTGACAAATCTCCCTTTAAGGTACATTTTGAACAAATAAAAAAGTGTGGTTAATTTGAGATTAATTAACTAAGGACAACCATGTGATTAATTGTGATTAAATATTTTAATTGACTGACAGCCCTAATGTAAATATGTATTGAGTATGAGCCAGTATTATCAGGATAAAGCAAGCATGCATAGTTCTTCCCTTGGTAGATAAAGGATGCTAACAGTACATCATATAGACTATTTTTTCAGTTTGCTCCTCCATTCCCTCCCTGTACAGCTTTAGAGCAGTAACACACATCAACATTTGCAGCACGTTGTACATCATAGTTGTCCTGGCAGGACTTGATGTAGTGAGCAATGTCTTCAAGTTGTAGCTTTACCACAAGTTCCTTTAACACTCCCAAAGGTCTGTCTGTCCTACTCTCACCTTTACTCTCATCTCCTCTCCTTGAAAATACTGTGTGTTCAGGGTTTAGAGACGTCCACAAAAGAGAGACGTATCTGACAAAAGCAATGTGACATCTGTTTTCTCAGGACCTTGTTCGAAAAAAAAGGAACCTGTTTGGCCCCTTTGGCCAGAGAGTGGGCTAAATAAACCCTGTGAACAGCACACACACACACACACAGACACACACAGAGAATAAAACACTTGCTGCAAGGCAACTCTTCCAATTTCATCTAGCGTGACAAGCTCTCTGTGGGTAGACCTACAGTAATATCTGGGGGATTACATAATCAAACCCTGGCAAAAGAAAATAAATGGAAACAGCGTTGATTGCTGTAGTTAGTCTACTACATGGAGTTTAAAGCTATAGCCTATATTACCATGGACGGGACTGAGACCTGTGAAGGAGACGCTGAGGTAGAGCTGAGGGCAACACAATCTGTCCACAGTTTAGAGCTGAATCTTAAAATACACATTTTAGCTCAGATCACAATGATTCTATTTAGTTTGAACCCTTAAATGATTGGGTGTTTTGCCAAACACACATCTGATCTTTAGAGACTTGTTACACAGTTTGAGCTACAGATTAAAACAGCTGTGGTGTAAATGTATTCTTACATTATTTCCAATCACCTTTTCATGTCATTTTCAGAAATTATTGATATTTTTAAACATAGCCTCGTCGGCCCATTTCATTATTGGCTCTTAAAAAACACAAATTAGTTAGAAAAGTAACAACAAATCAGTCACTTTAGAGGCATAACTACTGCTTGAGGTGAAAGACATAGCTTGTTCTCAAAACCGGAAGTTAGTTATTGTATTGTGGCCAGAACTCGCCTGAGATTCATCCCGTTTTAAAGTTTTCTTCAGTATCAAAGTGATTCAGTGATAGTTATCTGAACATCCAAAGAGGAACTGCTAATGGCTGATTCGGCTTACTTTTAATGGCACTAGTTTGCCAATGTAAAGAAATATAGGCTAACATAAACGGGGCTTAAGTTAAGGTATTGTTAATGCCAACATTATAGCCTACTTCCTGATGAAGAGGCGGGGGGTAGGAAGCGTCAAACTTTTATTTTAAAGTATGCGTTTAAGGATTAAGTACTGTAACTTCTTTAATTCTACTTTATTATGTACTTAATTTGCTTTACTTTACTTTCATTATTTGTTTTAAAAATGTATTTTACTTTTCTGCGATTCATCATGTTTGTATTATTAACCTAATGTTGTGTTTCTATGTTCTCATACTGATCTTTTTGTCATTTCAACAGATATTATGTTAAAGTTAGTTTCAGAGTATTCAGTATTACAACTATAATTACACTATTTTCATCATAAACAAAAAATATTACGTAATTATGACAAACTCGTCCTGCATTCATAGTGTTACTTAAGTAAAAGTACAAAAGTGTTAGCATCAAAATATACTTAAAGTATCAAAACAAAAAGTATTCATTATGCAGAATGGCTCATGTCGGCGTAATATTATAGGCTATTATTGAATTATAATTATGCATGTGTTCATCACTTTAATGTTGCAGCTGGTAAAGGTGGTACAAGTTCAAGTACTTTATATACTGCTGGGTAACTTAACCTGTGATAATACATCATAATGTATTAGTTTATTTATTTTTTTTATTAATAATCTGAATCTGCACTGTCAAATAAATGAAGTGGAGTAAAGTACAATATTTGCTTTCAAAATGGAGTGGAGTAAAACTACAAAGTAACATAAAATGTAAATACTCAAGTAAAGTACAAGTACCTCATAATTCTACTTAAGTACAGTCCACTACTGAACTTGTTAAAGAGCAAATTACCCTAACTGGTAAGCCTATATCCGCCATAATGATAGTACTGCAATACATTGCAATAAATGTAATGAAAAATGTATCTCCGGTAAAGTGTATTGCTGAATGCATTAATTCTGACATGTAGTTTTTATGTGAACATTGTCCGGGTGTGGACTGGTGTTGTGCCTCTGTGTGTCTGTGCTTGTGTGAGGGTGATAAACGTCTGAGAGGGAATAAAATGCATATTCATCAGGGCCTCGCAGACAAAATAATGTAGTGGCATAATCTCGCCGGTTAAATAGCTGCAGTAAGACCTGATATGTTACAGCAGGACAAACATTTATGAACTCAGCCCATGGACTTGCCACATGATAATAAGAGAGAAAGGAAAGGAGTTAGAGTAGATCTCTGCATTCATTTGCATTTGGCTGCGGGGTTGAGTTCAGCGGGGCCCTCCATTTTTCACCTCCGTCTGAACACTTAATTACTTCGGCTTGCTAATCTTTCACTTAATAAAAATCTATTAAATAGGCCCGTCTGGGTACAAGCAGGACGTGATTTACAGATGCCCCGGTGTTTCTTGTTACGCTTGGCCAAGACAATATTTTGTGCCTAGCAGATCAGTCTTGCAATTACACTTCTGTACAATGTGGAAATATCAAATTGACTCATGTTTTGACCTCAATCATTTGCATAATCTTTGTTTTGTTCTTTCTGTCTGGCAGTAGCAGGGATCATCTCTCATCTGGTTTACGATGAGTTTCTCTTTCTGTGTCTGTGTAGAAAATCCTTCTCCAGCCACAAAGAGGAACCCAGCTATGCATTAACCTGCCTGTTGACCTCTGTCTCAAACTCACACATGCTGTAAATAAAGCCCATTCACACCCACTTTAACACCTCGAGGTACCACTTCCAACCACTAGATGTCATTCCTGTATAGAGCGCAGAGCGGAGCAGGACTCTGAGAGTGGCAGTGAGATGTTTTAATGTGTTTGCCTTGTTGACAGCTGAAGTCACTACCAGCTACGTTACATAATGCATTAACATCACTGTCTGTTTTTATATATCGTGGCTGAACGGCGGTAGCTCTTCTCTACTCACAAGCATTTATTTAAGCGAGGACTTGATTTCTGTCACACTGAGAGAGGAGGACCCAGAGGAGCTCTCTGAATCCATCTCGCATTTGCACATTTGCACATTTGACTGCATGCTCGAAGCCTTTAAGAGTCCAGAGCACATTTGCAATGTGAGATTCCCAGAGCTCATGAAAACAAATGAAAGTGATGACAGATTGACTTTCTGGAGCATAGAGTCGCCACCATGAATGCTTGATGAGGGAATATAGAGTTTTAAATGAAAGATTGTGCCCAGGGTCGTAGCCAGGACTTAAGAAATGCTGAGGACCACTCACAGAAAATTAAGAATATAAAGTATTTTTTTCCTATTTTATTTTTTCTGGCATTTTATTCCTGTATTAGACAGTGACAGTAGAGTGAATAAGAGGACAGAGAGATGGGGAATGGCGAGCAACAAAGGCCCCGGCTGGACGTTGCAGTTCATGGCTGGTGCCTTAAACCCTTCAGTGTTCAACAGACAAAAGGCAGTAAAAGGTTTTACACTGGCTATAATTAACATTGCCTGCATTGTCTGGTGTGGTTGAATGATGAAAGCTGGGTGCCATCGCCACTAATGTTACACACTATCCAACCCTTGCCCTGGATGTACACGCCCACCTCATTATCATAAAAGCATGAGGGAAATTGGAAATGTGGGGAGGAAAATTGGAAATGTTGCTTGGGGAAAAAAGGGAATAAAAAAAGATTAAATATATGCTAAGACAAGAAATAAATAAATAAAAATGAAAACTAAAGATAGAGGATAGTAATAGATAAATAAGAGTAAAATAAATTACATTTTAATTTATTTTTATAATTATTATTTATTTATTAATTTATTATTAACTGATTAGAAGTTAAAGAAAAAAAACAAAAACTTTCACTTTTTTACCAACTGATGGGAGGTTAAAGGGAAAGAATAAAGCTTAATATTTCTTTTAACAATACATTTGAATTATTCAACCAACATTATTACACGACTTTGTTGAATACTCTCTGTTATTTCTTTATAACAGATCGTTGCTATAGACACAGTTCTGATGTCTGTTTTTGTGTCAAATTTCAGACTTCTTAAGTAAGTGGCCGTGTAATAAGCGGGATAATGTACAGCTAACGGGTCATTGTTGTAAGATAAACCCCTTCAGGGCGATGCAAGACCCATCCGCCCTGTTGAGGTTTATTTTGTAACAATAACCGGCTCGCTGTACATTATCCCTTACATATTATTCATTCATGTATTCAGTTACATTTTTGACTTGTTTGATAACCTTTCACTGCCTTTGCATGGCTTTGGGAACTCGTCACAAAATCTTGAAATCTTTATTTAACGAAAACAAAAAGTAGTCTTTTTTGAGTCTTAAAGTAGATACCTCTATAAAGTAGTGCAGGAATGTCGTATTTTTGTTGGCCAACCAGGAAGTTAGCATCGCCCTGGTTCCCTTGACAAAATGACAATGGGATTTTTACACTGGGTTTTGGATTATTGCAGAAAATAACCCCTGTGGCAAACAAATGTTTGTAATACTTACACGTTTTGTTCAGCAAGATAATCTTCACGAATGAACACCACTTTTCTGATTTTTGAAGCGTGAATGCAATCGCCACAAAAAGCTAACGTTAGGCTGTAAATGAACTGCACCACGGTCGCATGACTTCACGTCACCACCACTCAGATCAAGGCTGACTAGTGTTCGCCATGCTGACGTTTAGTAGTCTCATTTAGCCACTTGTTAGCAACCGCCTTTTTTAAGACATATAAAGGCTTCAAAATTCACGAGTGGGATATTTACTGATGTATTTTATGTTAAAGACGAAAACGTTAAATTCTCTTAAGGTTGTGTTAAACACATAACTTATTTCAGGCATCTAACTAAAAACCCATTGACTTCCAGACGAGGGAACCAGAAGTGCTAAAATGCTAACTCATTTCCGGGTTTTAGGACTCGTTCCTGCAGCACTCTATAACAATTACGTGCAATTTTTTACTTCTAGAAAGTAAAGTCTGTCCAGGCTCCCCCAGGGGGGGCTCAGCCTCTAATGAGAATATGACAGTCAAGTGCATAGGTTTCATTTCAACATTGCTGGGGGACACATATTAAGCGAGGGTATTGGGGTCATCCCCCAAGGAAATTTTGAGTGTCAAACACTTCAATTCCTGCATTCTGGGGAATTTTTCTGCACCAAATTCTGCCTTTTTCTGCATCAAGTTATGAAAATGTCTTTATGTCTTGAGGTGAGAGGTCAAGGGACCCCTTTGAAAATCGCCGTGCCAGTTATCCCTCGCCAAAATGTAGTCTTATTTCGGAGCGTTATTTAGCCTCCTTCCCAACAAGCTAACACGAGGTCATACAACTGGAGTCCTTAGGTTTTCTAGTCTCATATGATACCAATATCTTCCATCTAGCTTAAAGACTGAGCCCACTTCTACCTCTGAAACACAATAATGACGGCCAGGATCGCCGGTGATCCTGTGGGTGTCAGAGGGTTTGATCATTATTTTTTAGGGGTGCTGAGATGAAATTTAGGTGTGCTTGAACACCCCTAAAAAGAGTCTAAAATTGCCAGGCTTGCCAAAACAGCAATATTTAGAAAAGTGTAAGTGAAGTATTGTAGTGTCATGTTTGATTTCAAGCAACCCCGTTTTTATGAGACACCAGATAACAAAAATCACTGCAGTTCCCTTTACAAACTTTGTCAAATGACTCTTTGTTTTAGAGGATAAACCTTCATCTTCTAGATCTAGTTATTGGCAGCCATGTAGGATTTAACACACCCATAACAAACAGCTATTGTAGTTTCACTCCTCCCTCTCCATCCTCTCAGTTCTCCTCCCTGGTCTTTTGCCCTCCATGCCGTCCCCAGCTGTCCTATTCTTGCTCTACTGAAGGAGGGAGGAAGAGGAGGGAGGAGGAGGAGGAGGAGGAGGAGGAGGGGTGGGAGCTGGCCGGCTTCTTCAGCCCTGCCTGCTTGGCTGTCATGTTCGCGCCTTGATGTTACAGACCGCAGCGGCAGCCTCTTAGGCCACCCTAATCCACTGGATTGTTGCATTAAAACCATCACATGATTCTTTGCTCCCTTCCAGTTGTAACCACGTTGCGTCACCATTTGAGGAAGCTATAAATAACGGCGAGGGGGCTGCAGGGGAGGGAGGGGAGACACAGGGCCGTCGCATACACACATGCAACAACACAGATTGGCTCCCACCGAACCCAGCACACAGCTTTGAGTTAGACAGCGCAGTAATATTCACACTTACCTGACTGACTTAGTCTCTGGCATGCATCACAATACTCACAAAGGATTTGATGCATTGAGAAATTTGAGCAGCGCAGCAGGGGCCCATGGCTGTGACAAGAAAACAAGTTAAAGGAAATATTCAGACGTGTCACTCACGGAGACGTCAAAGTCTCTTTTTTTTCCCAGAATGAGAAGCTGGCTCGCATTGTCACATCATAGACTGAAAATCAGGTGTGGCTGTGTTGACAGTAAGCCACTGTGAAATAGCAGAATGGGGTTGAGCTTGGTAAAATAGGTTGGGGTTTTTGTTCATTGCTTTCATGTGCTTTGACAGGCGATGTAAGTCTTCAGAGGTCTTCTTGAGGGAAGCTGAGAGATAGCAATTGGCTGGAAGGCAACCTCTGCCGAGGGATATATACTGAGGCGAAACACAGCGATGACAACCAAAGAAACCGATAGAGCTGTTTTTGTTTTGCCATGTCTGGAGCCCCTGTGCTCTGCATTAGCATGCACCCTATACTCTGCCCGCCAGGCAAACAACTACAGGGCAAGTGTGTGTAAGGAAAAGCAGGCTGTGACTTCCAAGTGATAAATAGGATGACGGAGCAACATGCTTCGTAGGCGTCATCAATTATGTAATCACTATGACTGCATCATCATCAATGCTACCGTATGGAGTGGTGGAAGTGTTCAGATCTTTACGTATAGCTGCACTAATCAACATTTCTTATATTAACGATGTTGAAAGGGAAAGTCTTGTTGTTTCCACCCACAGCAGGCAGCAGTTTTCCACAAGCTAAAGATCAGCCCGGTCTCATTCCCAGGGCATCAACTTCTGACGCCTTGTCACGCCCCCTCAGAGTCAAATACTGACACTATGTCACGACCCACAGCATCAAATACCGATGCTTTATCACGACCCTCGGCGTCAACTACCGACGCTATGTCACGACACTATGTCACGACGCTATGTCACGACCCACAGCATCAAATACCGATTCTTTGTCACGACCCTCGGTGTCAAATACTGATGCTTTGTCCCAACCCTCGGCGTTAAATACCGACGCTATGTCACGACACTATGTCACGACGGTATGTCACGACCCACAGCATCAAATACTGACGCTTTGTCATGACCCTCGGCATCAAATACTGACGCTTTGTCATGACCCTCGGCATCAAAAACTGACGCTTCGTCACGTCCCTTGGCGTCAAATACTGATGTTTTGTCCAGGCCCTCGGTGTCAAATACTGACGCTTTGTCATGATCCTCGGCATCAAAAACTGATGCTTTGTCACGACCCTCGGCGTCAAATACCAATGCTGTGTCACGACACTCGGCGTCAAATACAGTCGCTTTGTCACGCCCCTCAGCGTATGATACTGATGCACAAAGGCACTCTGTAGCGCCTGTATGAGACCCACTGGGCTTTCAAGTAACTTCAATGTAAACCCATATGTGTGTCAATATTAGAGGCTCAGAGTGCGGTGAGGTATTAAAGTCAGAAAACCCCCCACAAAGGTCAGTTGGGAGGGTCATACAAACACAGGACTTTCACCCTGGAGACCGATCTTCATGTCCCGTGTGAAAACGTGTTGGTGTTTTCACATTGTGAACAAACGTAGTAATCTTAACCCCAACCATGATCTTTTCCTAAACCTAACTAAGTGGTTTTGTTTGAATTCAAAATGTTAACCACGTGTGTTGTGACTAATTGGCTCAATACGTGTTTCTGACATGCTTACCTTTAGTTTATCTTGCTTCCTTCCTCCGTCTTGCTGTGGTTGTAGATTACAGACTGTAGTTTCTTTAAATGTGTTAGTAGTTGTGCAATATTTAGACTCCAGCTTATTGTTTTGTGTCCCGTAATTGTGTTAGTTTTGCGGTAAGAACCATTTCATATCCAGCGCTCCAAACACACTGACACTACCCACCTGTGTCCACTTATTACTTGATGGCGTAGCGTGACCGGTCAACAATATGTTAACTGCCCCCTTGTGGCAAAGCAGACTAATACCCACAACATGTAAACTAGTCTTTCAAAAAGAAAAGAGTGAATAATGGACTTACATTCATCAGGTGGCCACAAACATGACTCCAAATGAATGCTGATGTTGCTTCATGTCGGCTGGATGTGCAAAAGGACAATTGTTGTCAAACACCTTCACTTCTACAGGTGTTGAATGACACTAATGACATTAACGATGGCTCTGTTCAAGGGCCCCAGTAAGCAAGCTCAATACCAGACAGGACATTGCAACTGAAACAGCTAAATTATTAATAATAATTGTATAATTAATGTGCTTTTCCTGCTGTGACATGCCAAAATGTCCGCTGTTAAAAAAAGCCTCTGTAAAAATTCTCCATTACAGATAAAAGAGCATTCAACATGATAGTAAAATTCATTTAAATATCAAAGTAAGAACACTCATTATATGAGCAGAGCGTCATATAACTGTATAAATTATATTAGATGCATTAAAGTACAGGCAGCATTTTAATGGAGTTAAACTTGAACTACTTTACACAAAATGTTGGGTAGGTACGATAACGATTCATCTTTTAGACATGTCATATATTTTGTAAAATCCTGATCTGCAAAGTAACTCCAGCTGTCAGAGCGTGGTGTAAAAAGCGAAATATTTCCCTCTGAAATGTTGTAAGGTGGAAGTATAAAGTAGCACAACATAGAAAAGAGTTTCTAAAAATTGTCCAGGGAGTTAGTATTATAATTCTGGAAAGTTTAAGGACTTGAAAAATCCTACATTTCCTATAATGCAAGAGTGTTAGTCATCAGATCCTCCCTGCCATGTACTGTAAATGCCCATATCTTTTAAACTCATTGCCCCTAGTTTGTAAAACAGGTTTAAAAAATGTAAGCGTCTAGTGGTTTTAATATTGAACATAAAGTGACATCAGGGGTATATATATAGGGGTTTTGGTGCCGAAAATAAAGTGACGTCAAGGGTAGTTATAGGGGTTTTGATGCTGAAAATAAAGTAATGTCAAGGGTAATTGGTTTTGATGCCAAAAATAAAGTGACGTCAAGGGTAAATATAGGGGTTTTGTTTCTGAAAATAAAGTGACGTCAAGGGTAACTATAGGGGTTTTGATGTAAAAAATAAAGTGACGTCAAGGGTAACTATAGTGGTTTTGTTTCTGAAAATAAAGTGATGTCAAGGGTAACCATGGTGGTTTTGGTGCCGAAAATAAAGTAACGTCAAGGGTAACTATAGTGGTTTTGTTTCTGAAAATAAAGTGACGTCAAGGGTAACCATGGTGGTTTTGGTGCCGAAAATAAAGTAACGTCAAGGGTAACTATAGTGGTTTTGATGACAAAAATAAAGTGACGTCAAGGGTAACTATGAAGATTTTAATGCCAAAAATAAAGTCAAGGGTAACTATAGTGGTTTTGATGCCGAAAATAAAGTAACGTCAAGGGTAACTATAGTGGTTTTGATGCCAAAAATAAAGTAAAGTCAAGGGTAACTATAGTGGTTTTGATGCTGAAAATAAAGTAACGTCAAGAGTAACTACAGTGGTTTTGATTCTGAAAATCAAATGACGTTAAGGGTAACTACAGTGGTTTTGATGCCGAAAATAAAGTGACGTCAAGGGCATGACAAAGCGTCTGTATGTGATGAGGTGGGATGAGAGCGTGTTGAATATTCATGTGTAAACTGTGTCTAATGTACAGTACAGGACACGACTATGTATAAGTTCCTCTCCATCACTGCAGTAGCCTTAGACACACATCCCAACCACACACACAGCCCCCATTAGAAACGTAGCTTCCAAGAACCCAAGTGATGATATCTAATAAGAAGTTTTGCCCACCTCTTTCTGTCTTCTCTTCCTCTTTGATCTCTCCACCTCACTCCTTCAGTTTCTTTCTTCCCATAAGCCTCAAACTATCCATCCAAATCCCCCCTGTCTGTCTCTCTACCGCTCACCCTGCAGCTCTGCCTCGCTCTCTCCCGCCCTGCGAGTCTACCAGCATGTTATTTAAGTCAAGGACGGCATTAGCATGACGATCACAGCCTTCCATCACCGGTCTTGTCTGCCAAGGCTGGAGCTGGAGGAGAGCGGCTTTGTTATTAGGGAAGAAATGTAAAAAAGAGAGCGAGAGCGAGAGCGAGAGCGAGAGAGAGAGAGAGAGAGAGAGAGAGAGAGAGGGAGCTGAAGGCATATAGAGACAGGATAACACGGCCTATAAGAAATTGAAGACGATTTGTGATTAAAGACAAAGCATACATGTGTCTACATTAAAGAAAACCATAATCCATTTGAGTGGCACACGTTGTCGGCTTGATCTGCACACTTGCAGAATCCCCTCTCCTCTCTGTTAATGAAAGACAAAAGCATTTCTCACGAGAAGTGTCAAGAGATAGGCGTACAAAGAGACTCTAAAATCATGCCCCCGATCATATGTACAGCTCCTATACGTCATTATATGAAAGCCTCAGTGAAATCAAATCACGCTGTATGTATGAATCCCTGCTTGTTATTCCAACATCTGATTACTCACGCGTGCCCACAGGAAAAAAACACATGCAACTCATTGTCTCCTCGGGAGCAGACATGCATATTTTCAGGCACTTCTCTCTCTTTCTCTCTGCTCGTGCTCTCTATTTACAAACCTATTTATCACAACAGGAAATTAAAACACAGTTAATTGTATCATAAACACACATCTGTGGTACTAAAACCAGATTAATTTTTAATGAAACAGATGCCATCCCGGGCCAATTCCTCCCTTCGCCAACCGTCGTGGTCCAACCTACCGCGGCCTCCAGTCTTACAGCCACATGGGTGAAGCGTCTTTTTGGCTTTACGGACTCTCGGTGGTTAAAAGGATAGTTCAGGTGTTTTTGAAGGCGGGTTGTGTGAGGTACTTATCCATAGTAGGTGTATTAGTTACAGTAGATGGCGGTTGGTGTGCTAACAGTTTGGAGAAACAGACGGGAGCACTGACACCGGAGCAAAGCAGGGCGAGTGGAGACGGCAGAAAAATGTGTTTTAGTAACCTAAAAGAAAGGCCCACCTAAAAAAAATCAATATCTGTTTAAGTGTAGGTGATATAGATTCCGACGGCGACTGAACTGAAAGTGAAACGTATCCATACTGTTTTTGTAATCTGAGCCTACTGGCTTTGAAGAGAGCATAGAATAAATGAAATGAAATAAAAATCGTTTTTTTTAAGGGAGCCTTTCTTTTAGGTGGCTAAAATACGTTTTGCTGCCGTCCCCATCCACAGCAGTACATTGCTTTGCTCCTGTGCTGGTACTCCTGTGTGTTTCTCCAAACTGGGGGCATGCTGACTGTCATCTACTATAAGTAATACACCTACTGTGGATAAGTACCTCAAACACCCCACTTCAAAGCGACCGAACTATCCCTTTAAGCTGAAAGCTTTGGCAGTTTCTGGAAAAACACACTTATTGGTTCAAAGACACCCCTGATAATTAAAGGCATCATAGCCCAGCCCGTTCTCATTCCCAGGGCATCAAATACCATATGAGATGCACCGAGCTTTCCATTAACTACAATGTTCACAAAGATCAGTGTCATTTTCACTGTACAAACTTAGTCGTTTTAAGCCAAACCATGTTTTTTTTCCTAAACCTAACTATAGTGGTTTTATTGCCTGAACCTAAGCAAGTGTTTTTGTTTACTTCACAACATTACGCCGCCTGTGTTTACTGCTACCGAAAAGAGCGACGCCCAGGGGTCTGACCAAGTGTCAGTATATTGGTGCCTTCAAATGAAACTCGTTAGCTCGTGTTTACAACATGGGAAGTCGTGTACACAATATGCTTGGCGTTTAAGTGGTTAAGTTGTGAGAACACCGCCGCTAAGCAACGTCTAGAAGCCATGGAGGCTAACAATTTAGCAAGCTAGCAAGCGGGTAACATAATGCAGGAAATGCAAAGGCATAGTGACAGAGGAAAAAGATGAGGCAGTTGGGAATATCAACATTTTTCTCAGATATATTATAAAATTCCAAAAAAAAACAATACAAGACTGAAATTACAATATATTGACTTATTATTCACCAAAAAATGAACTTCCCTGGTCTCCGCCATTTCTGACAACGTCAACAAAAAAGGTCACAACTTGTGAACTCAGAGCTTTCAGAAACTTTCCACGACAAGAGGGTGCCGTTCATATGCTGTCTTCCTGTGAACACGGTAAACACGACCCCATTCCAAGGCACCAAGAGACGAGTTGGGATGAGAATGTGTTGCACAGCCTTCTACTTATTATCTACATAACCACCACTGCAGCTCATTTGGCACTGCAGCACACAAAATAAAGAAAGATGCTGCTTCAGTCGTCCATGACTCACCTTTAATGGACGCCCTGCAGTACTCGTGTTCAGTCTGCGTCTTCATAGCAGACAGAGAAGGAGAGATGGGGTCTGACATTTCACATGGCTTTCAGTCAGACGAATAATCTGATGGTCGGGAGGAAGAGGGAGGGTGGGAGGGGGAGCCGTGTGGCCTTGGAACAGAAAAAAAATCCAGCTGCATATTAAATGTGCTCAGGCGTTTCATGGCCTGTCAAACCTGGGTGTGATTTGTGATGCACGGAAGACACACTGTCTCATTTCCTGGGTGATGTGTGCACACGTGGACGCCTGTGCATGTGTGTACAAGGTCTGGGCATGCACAACACACACACACTCACACACACACACACTCTCACACACACACACCCAAACACAGCGGCAGTCAAGCCTGCTATCATTTGAATTCCTCCCCTGTGGTGGCTCCGCAAGGCATCTCAATCTCCATCACGCTGTCAGAAGAAATAAACACATTACAGCGAGAACTGAGACAACAAAAAAAAAAACAGGCTTTTTCTTTCACTCACATTCAACGTCATATAAGTTAAACGCACTCATACGTGGCGGACACACAAGCCAAAGATGCTCTCATCCGTTGCATGGTGAAAAAATACATTTATTGGAATCTGTGTCAATGTAGAAAAAAGTGAAAACTGGCTTCAGGTTTTGTCACAGTACCACAGGTGAATATTCCAGCAGCCGTCTGGTGAGCCGAAACTAAGTCAGCAAGCTCGTTTAGGGCAGTACATCTGCTACTGATGACAACAGAGAAGTTGGCCTACGATGGCCCATGATACCAAACACATCGACACCGAGAAGCTCAGGCTGCTCCTAAGACACACCACCAGCAAATACACATGTTGTACAGCAATTAACCTAGCCCAATGTTCTCTCAGGTTAATGTAGCAGGAGAGGCTGATTTCAAAATGTTTTGTTGTGATACTGTTACAAATCCCTTCCCAATAAAGCCAGGGCCACTGACTGCCAGCATCTACGGAGGCTCAAAGGAGCCCGTATTGTGTGATCAATAATGGGCCACTGTTTTATAACCCATAAGCTTGGCCCATTTTGTCCCAGACCCTGGAAATAACTGGTGGCCCTGTGCAAAGCTATGAGGTTCATGCATCATCTTTGATGTCTACTCGGGCCTCCTTTCGCTATTCAACCTGCCATCCAAATAAAGGGAGTATCACATTAATATTTCTCTTTTATACTGTCACTTTTTTTAATTCAAATATTTCTGTCTGAACAAACATTTACTAGAATAAACATACTGTAAGTGACAAATTCTACTCTGGCAGGCCAAACGTTATTATGGGTAGTGCATTTTCTATTTCTGATATGACAGGATAAACTCACAACACATGGCGAGTCTGCATACTTTATGAAGTCAACTAAAAGTTGCAACAGAAAAAAAGGCATTAGAAAACAAAAAAGGACATTTAAACTCAGATACTGAGTATTAACATTGAGAGGTCAGGTTTTTTTTCCCCATACAACTTTCTTTACATATAGACTTATTTTATTCTTAAATATCTTAAATCTCATATAAAATAATTCATCAGAAACTGATTCTATATACACAGACAAGAGTGCACAAGATGGATAAAGAGATGGTGTGCATGCCGAGGTGGTTTTCGCGAGAGCAGGGTTTTGCAGTGAGATTATATGCGCTGCTTGGGTGTACAATTTTTTTTAAAGTTTGGCTTTTCTGACGAAATGTATGAGTGGTTTTGTCTGGAGTTTCATACTCAATATCATCATTCACAAAAAACAAGTGCCTCTAAATCAATACAACGCCTCTTGCCTTCTCTTTTGAGTGGCAATTCTTCAAACAGAATGTGACCTTCATGGTAACAAAAACAAAAACGATCCATACTTCGACCTTGGTCTCTCCTGATACAATATATCTACCAAAGCAGAACCAAGAGCATTGTGATTTTCTGGACAGGATTACCAGGATAAACTTAGGGCGCGTTCACACCAGCTTAGTTTGGTCCGGTTGAACCGAAACCTGGATCGTTTACCCCCTTGGTTCGGTTGGTGTGAATGCCGGACTCAAACTCTGGTGCGGACCAAACAACCGCTCTCTGGTCCGCCTCGTAGGGGTGGTCTTGGACCGCCATCAAGTGAATTCTGGAGTGGTTCATTTCTGGTGGTTCAGGCGATTCAGGAACCGGACCTTTAGGTGTGAACCCGCCCTTAGTCTTGTTAAATGAAGATCACCAGTGGGAAATAATACAGTATCAGATGGGAACTAGGCTTAATCCAAGAGACAAAAACGATACATGGCAAGCTGCAGCAGTCCAGGCAAATAATATGTCCATGGATGGGTATTCATTTACACTGTTAAAATATAGCACATACAACAAGACATGCATGCTTTGGGGCTCTTATGAGACAAGTGAAAAATAAACATAAAGGGACTGCATTTGCACTAATTTCTGTGTCATTTTGTGGCTTCAGCTAATACTGGGTGAGGTTGGCGAAAATGTTTTAATAGTTTTTATTAGGAGAGAAAATAATTGGACATTGGTCTAGGGCTGGGTATCGTTTTAAAAAATTATGATACCAGTACCAGTACTGGTACAATACCAATAGATTACGTCATTCGATACCAATCTTGTGAATGGAAGCTGTGTCCCACTGGCTAGCTAATCCCCGCTGCACTGCACAGCACTTATACAGCAGTTACTGCCGATAACGGCTTCCCCCGAACAACGGTGGCAGGACCGCGTTGTCACGGAAGCGTAACTTCCACCCTACAGTTCCCCCCGAGGTTAACACGATTAGCTCTGTCAGCACTGTCGCTGTTGTTAGCACCGTAAAGCTTCGGTTATACTTTCCGCAAGGACAGCTACACGGACATGAGCTGACGTGGAATCATGACGAAGAAACGTTTGGATCTTTTATACTCAAACTCATGTCAAACAGACATTCTCAAAGCTCCTCAAAGTTCTCTATTTTCGCCGCACATCCGCGTCCACGTAGTTAGAAAAATTTGGATGTGTGTGGATGGGCGAAAAACCTGCCGCACGGAACCCAAACGAAGGGTCGTATGTGATGGTGTGACGTCACTTTGACCATGCGAACACTTCCGGGGCTCGCGGATGCGGCAAGGATAAATTTGCTAGCCACTGGCTCCAGCAGGCAATCTTGGCTGTATGGGTTGTAGCTGCTGCGGAAGTGGGCCAACGCTTGTGGGAAATTGTGTATTTTTTCTAGATCTGGGCACCAAAAGGATCGAATTCAGGTATTGTTTGACTGGAAGTCAGACTACAAGTTCCGATACTACTTGGTACTGCGTTATTTCGGTCGATACCTGAAAGGCATCGCTTATCAATACCCAGCCCTACATTGGTCACAGGCATGTTTCCCAAAGCAGCTTGTTGTTTCTTTTATAATCACATTCACTCTTTTTTTGATTTTACAAAGAACCAGATGCTGATTTAATAATGTCTGATAGCATGTGCGAGTTGAGCTGAAGAGAATAAAAAAAACCTGCACGCTAGTTTGGCAATGAACTCGCTGTGAGGACCTGGCTCTATGTGGCACAGTGTTAATAAAAATCGCACTGGATCCAATGACTCAAAGACACCGACTCTCTATTCACAAACGCTGTCGCTGTTTCGGCTGCTGTTATTTACTTCTCTCCAGAAAAAAAAAATAAATAAACACAACAGTGAAGACATCATACAGACAGCACGATCAATACCAACCTGGAAGAAGATGCTTAATTTCACTTCTCTTTTTCTGTTGCTTTGAATTTTTCTGGCATTCACACATCTCTGGCAAGCGACAGCATCTTTGTATGTTATTTAGAAAACCTCTAGTAGATGTTCACAGTTGCTTGACTGAATGGCAAAAATACCCATGAAGTCTAAAATTGCTGGTTTAGTCGTCTAAAACATGGATGCCAAGAGTTCTTTAAAGTACTGGAGGTTCACTCATCGTAGACTATTTGATGGGTTCAAAGTGTAAAAAAATCTTGCAGCGTGTTGCCTTTGAGCACTAACACACATATTCATACATACAACCATTCATTTTCTTGTATATATATATAGAGAGAGAGATCTGTAGTAATATGGTAAACAGTGGAAATACCTTCAATTACATCGGATGGTGTGATATGACGTTTCATAAATTCTTCTTGATGGAGGAGATTCTGTTCTGTGTATGGACGCTCGTCAGGGAGCGTTGACATGATATCAGATTTCTGTACAGTAAAACAGCACACATAGAAACATGAGGACATCAAAATAAAAATATCCCACGCTGATTGTGATGTTTAAAATGTTCAATTTCATTTTTTTTTTATTCTAGAAAGGGAGGCGAGGGTTTATTTTTGGCGGGACGAGGCTCCCCTGTTTCCCCACACTACACAGTAGTTTCATTCTTCCAGGGTCCAGTGCGTATATTCCCCGTGCTGTCCGACGTGTACAGGAGTCCTTCGTGCAGGCCCCCCTTTAGAATCCCGTTCTGATTGGGCGGGTTCTGGGGGTAGGATTGTCTGCGCGGAGCGTGCATCTCCAGATGGTGATGTGTCGCCATCGGGTCCTGCTCGGCCACTTTGCCGCAGCCACACAGGAAGACGCCCGTGTCGCCTGCCTCTGCCGGACACAGCGAAGGGAAAAGGTCTGCCTTGGCACAGCAGATATGCCTGTGGCAGGGGTTATGGCACGCCAGGGCCTCGTGAGTGGCGGCGGCGTGGCATGTGTGATGCCCATCATGGTGGCCTTCGTGGGCCAGATGTGGACAGATGTGGGCGTGACGCTCGTGTGTGCTGTGGGGGCTGTCAGTGTGTGAGCTGTGCACGCTGCCTCCGTCCACGCTGGAGGGGATGTGATAGGCGTACTCCCTCTCGCTCCCCGCTGCTGCGCAAGCACTGGCCCCGGCCCGGCGGCTGAAGTGGCGGCCTTTAGTCCTGGTGCTGCTCTTTAGGCAGGGGTGCAACTGGATCCCCGGCCGGTAACCCTCTGGGTCGGCGTGTAGCAGCACGTGTGTAGCCGCGGGCTCCTCCTCCATCAGCTGTTGGCTATGCATTGCGGCGCAGCACGGCGTCACCGGTGCCAGACATGTCACGTGATTCTGCGAAGATGGAAGGGCGGCGTGTTTACAGTGAGCTAAACTGCCGTGGCCGCAGCTCATCAGCGCTTTACCCTGACACGGCGAGTCGTGGTGGCAGTGGCTGTGACCGTGGCCGTGCCCGGGGGTGTCTCCGTTCACGTTGACCTTGGGCCGCGCTTGAGCAGGCCCATGGGCGCCAGAGCAGGCGTTGGCGTTTCGTCCGGGACAACAGGAACACCAGCAGTGCCAGACATCATCACGCTTGGCACAGTGATGGATGAGGATGAAGAGGCCGAGAGTGACGGAGAAGGCACCGTAAAGGCAGCTGAAGATCATGTCCAGGAAGTGGCCCTGCGACACGGCCAACGCCCCGAAAGTCCAGGTGGCCAGGAACAGGAAGAGGGTGAAGGCCGCCGTTCGTAACTGAGCCTTGAAGGAGTGCTCGTTGGCCAGCAGCGCGGGGTTGATGGGAACGCCTGGGCAGCCTGCGGGGCAGTGGCCCCCACCGGGCGGGGCCGCCAAAGCTCCGGGCTCGGCTCCCTGGTGGCAGTGGGTCGGCACGTCGACGGCGGCCAGCCTCTGCTGCTCCTCCGTCAGCTGCTTGAGCTCGTACTTCTTTTCGGGGTGTCGCCGCAGCTGGATGAAGGTACAGAGGAAGTAGATGCATGTCACCAGGACGATGAAGGCCACGGGGCCGTAGAAGGCTCCCAGGCTGGGCTCCCACGCCATCCAGCAGCTGCAACACACATAAACACCAGTATATTTCAATACTTTGACTTACATTAGAATTGAAATACACCATACAGCATTAATATAACCACATGTTTTGTATACATTAGGGCTGTCAGAGTTAACACGATAATAACGTGTTAACGCAAATTTGTTTTTAACGTCACTAATTTCTTAATACATTAACACAACTTGATATTTCGAAGGTAGTAGCGTTTTAAAGTTAAATTGAAGATACTGAAATCATATGAAACTAGAAAACCTAAGTAATCCATTGGTACCAACCATGTCATACTAGCTTGTCGCAAAGGAGGCTAAATAACGCTCCAAACATATGCAGAATTTTGGCGAGGAAAAACTGGCATGGCCATTTTCAAAGGGGTCCCTTGACCTCTGACCTCAAGATATGTGAATGAAAATGGGTTCAATGGGTACCCACGAGTCTCCCCTTTACAGACATGCCCACTTTATGATAATCACATGCAGTTTGGGGCAAGTCATAGTCAAGTCAGCACACTGACACACTGACAGCTGTTGTTGCCTGTTGGGCTTGAGTTTGCCATGTTATGATTTGAGCATATTTTTTATGCTAAATGCAGTACCTGTGAGGGTTTCTGGACAATATTTGTCATTGTTTTGTGTTGTTAATTGATTTCC
>CAKAOH010039177.1:6183-107301 GCA_916701665.1 Sebastiscus tertius | reverse complement strand
AATACACAGAGCTCTTGTCTGGGTTTAGATTAACAATGGACTGCAGTAGCACAATTCAAACAGCTACAAATATAACAATAGTTCCCTTTGTCCACCTACAGCCTGACCGGCGACAGAAACACAAATGTTACTATTGCTCTACATGAGCTGTTTTTTTTTGGGGCATTTCATGTCTTAATTAGGAGGACGACAGAAGAGAAATAACAGGGAAGGAGGGGAGAGAGAGAGAGAGAGATGGGGAACAACAAACAAACAAATGTCGATCCCCAAACAGCAAGCAACCAGAGCATATTGTTCATATGCTGAAAAATTAAGATATGTGAATTAAGGCTGTCAAAGTTAACGGGATAATAACGCGTTAACACAGATTAATTAATGCAACTTGCGATTTTTAGGTTGTAGCGGGCTCAGTTTTAAAGCTAGAGTGAAGATACTGGTATCATATAAAACTAGGAGGAATCTCATACTAGCTTGTCACGGAGGAGGTTCAATAACCCTTCAAAGTTCCGCTTTTGGCGAGGAAAAACTGGCATGGCGATTTTCAAAGGGGTCCCTTGACCTCTGACCTCAAGATATGTGAATGAAAATAGGTTCTATGGGTACCCACGAGTCTCCCCTTTACATGTCCACTTTATGATAATCACATGCAGTTTGGGGCAAGTCATAGTAAAGTCAGCACACTGACACACTGACAGGTGTTGTCTGTTGGGCTGCAGTTTACCATGTTTGATTTGAGCATATTTTTTATGCTAAATGCAGTACCTGTGAGGGTTTCTGGACAATATTTGTCATTGTTTTGTGTTGTTAATTGATTTCCAATAATAAATATGTTGGGGCTGTCAACCGATCACACTTCAATCACACTTCGATATTTTAAATATTGAAGCGTGATTAATGGCATGATTGTCCATAGTTAATTGTGATAGATTGCAAATTAATCACATTTTTTTTTCTGTTCAAAATGTACCTTAAAGGGAGATTTTTCAAGTATTTAATACTCTTATCAACATATGGGGTGGACAAATATGCTGCTTTATGCAAATGTATTAATTGCGATCAACTATGGACAATCATGTGATTAATCATGATGAACTGTTTTTAATCGATTGACAGCCCTGGTATACACACATGCAACCTTGTTTATAAGCATCAACAGAGTGTGAAATTTGACCTTGAGAGCAGAAAGCAAATGTAGGACTTACTACGGCGCTTGCTCCCCGCTGCCATAGTTGTCTATATTGACGGCTGCTGTGACCCCGCAGATGATGAGGGGCACTCCACCGCTGACTAAATAAAATCTGTGAGGTGATAGAGGGACAAACAGAGGCAGAAGGAATAAGACAATATAAGAATGTGGTTTGAAAAGGCATTTTACAAATCCTATATCTTACATCTGGATTGCAACAGCACTCTGTTAAAATATGACTGAAAAAAAACGTTTTAGACACAAGAGAAAGATAATAACCAAAAGATCCAAACAGACAAATACGATTACAGACTTGTGCAGAGAGTGAAGCGCACAACAAACAAACAAACAATGACACCGAGGAACAGGCACGTGAACATATTTGTCAGCTCTCTTTTTCCCCTCTTTCATCAAATATGACTTTTGAGCTTGTCAATGTGTTTGTGATCACACTCTTCTACGGGTGCGATCACACCGACAGTTTGCTTTCTTTGCTGCAAACCAAAGTGTGAATTTTACTCTGAAAACAAATCTGCTTCCTGTCGATGTCGACATGATTGACTTGTCGGCACTCATCGCGGCGATTTACGGCATCTGCTGCAAGTAACAGCTCAGCAGACGTGAAGAGAAACCTGGTTTTGAGCAGGAGACACTGAATAGCAATGCTCTCCTCTTTTCCATACAAACCGTACTAGAGACTTCTTTGCAATTGTGCATGGTGTGAACACACTCTTACTGGGAATTCACCTTCATCATGGTGTCACTGCCCTCAGGACCGGCTGTCCGGTTAGCAGCACAGGACAGCAGCAGTACAAAACATCTTCACCATGCCAACCATTAATATAAAAAACTCAGTAAAACAGTTCTCATAAAAGCTCTACGAGGAGTGTAAAGCTTTTATTTATTGATTCATCTTATTCCCCTGTCCACTGCACCTACATATGCTCACTGTGAAACTGTGGGCCTTGACTGATTATTATAGATAGAGCACATAGAGAGTCTGTGGGATTTGTGTGATTTGTTTATAGTGGAGGTGAAATAAAGAGCACATCCAAAAGACAGAATGAGGATTTTTTTTTTTAATGAAATATAATAAATGAAATATAATATCAGGCTTATTAAGCTTCAGGGAAAATGAGCAGTGGCGCTACATCATTAACACAGTCTCACTCCCAACTAGTCAAATACAGACGCTTGGTCAGTGGCCCTACACTTCAAACTATGGCGCTCTAGGTACCCCTCTTGCGCCAGTTTTGGACGTATCAGGGACGGCGTGTCAGTTTCTTCTTGTTACATGCTTAGTGTCTTTTTTAAATAAACTTCCAACGTAGGTTAACATAGTTTTTATGTTTACTTGCGCAACAAAATGAGAAAGTTTGTGACCCGGCAGCTATGTTGAGAGCAGTTGAGGAAATACCAAGCACCTCCTACCAGCCGGAGCAAACTTTCTCATTTTACAGCTAAACAGTACACTACAAGATGTTTCTGAAAACATGTAAGGCGAGACATAGGCATTACAGTAACAGAATATTGATTCATATTTGATCAGCGCGGCCTAGTTTGACCGTTTGATCAGAGTTTGTGAGTGATTGACAGCTGCCTAGGTTGAATGAACAGCCAATAGGAACGCTTTCTCTCTGAAATGACCTGTGATTGGCCAAAGTTTTCTGTCACTGGCTAGATTTTCTAAAGCCTGCATCAGAGCCATGAGGAAGTGCAGAAGTCTAGTTATCTCTCAGAACACTTGAATTACAATATGCTGAAATGTTATTATGGATTTTTGCCAAATGATGCCAAAAACATTCTGCCTATTGCAGCTTTAAAGTCCTGTGTTTGTTTGACCCTTCCAACCTCCACTCCCATCCACCGTAAGTGGATTTTACTGCTCTTTATAATACGTCAGTTGCTCTGACCGTCTAACACGGACGCGGATGGGTTTACATTGGCGTTAGGCGATTGTTTAAACTGTCATCTAACTAACTGATAAGACGAGATGTGTGAGGATTATGTCTGATCCAGCTCAGCAGGTTTGTGTGCCGTGCAGTAATACATCAAAAGGCCTTTATTGGTTAATGTTGCGAAAAAAGAAAACCTTTTACAAGATAAGAAAACTCACCGCTGCACTGACCGTCAGCCCTACGCTAGGCTGGAGTTAGTCTGATAATCAGCTACCACATCTCTGGGATTCAGTGAGGATTGTTACATTTGATAAATTGGACGCTTATCTGTTCTGTAGAGCAAGACAGTGACCGACATCCAAAGTGCTTCAAGAAATGCAGACGCAGTGGATTGCCCTTACACTCGCTTTTCACTACACATTTGGATCATTGCTGCTCGGCACATTATACGTTCCTTCAAAGCGTTGGTTGTGAGCCTCTTCAGACAACAATGCACGTCTGGAAGATGCAATTAAACACATGAAAGGCAAGGGCAGTGTATCAGGATGTGAAGTAAGGTCAGCAGCAGACTGTGAACAAATGACAAATTAACAATGGCAAAAAGTTTTGAAAAAGAAAAGGATAACTTTGCTATTTTTCTGCCATGTTCTTAAAGAGGACCTATTATGCTTATTCTCAGGTGCATACTTTTCGTATTTTGGGTTGCTACTAGAACATGTTTACATACTTTAATGTTCAAAAAACACTTTACTTTTCTCATACTGGCTGTACTGCAGCACCTCTTTTCACCCTCTGTCTGAAACACCCTGTTTGAGCTCCTGGTCAACAGAACCAAACTCTTCAGACTCTGCTCTAGCGCCACTCTAACTAGCTTTGTTTGAGGGCGTGAAAAACTAGCCGTTATACAAATGTGTTACTTGGTGACATCACCACGTTACGTAAGAAAAGGTAGGACTTCAAGCAAGGTGTTTCAGGCAGTTCAGGAACAATGTTTTTGTGGAGTAACTTGCTTTGGCGTGGACTGTGGGCTTTGTATCTTTGCAGACCTTTTACATGCACAAAAATATATATAACTCATTAAAGGAAAGGGGAAATGCACAAAAGCATAATAGGTCCTCTTTAACATTAACACTATTGTAACTCCCCTCGGGTATCGCAATGATTAGTTATGTTTACGTAGTAAAATTGAAAGGTATTCTGATGCCAGTTTGGGATGATTCAGCACTCATCCACCTTCTTGTGAATATACTTTATTAATTCTCCAGGTACACAGGTATCTGAACAATGCACTTGCGTCACAGTATACATATCATGAGCTTTGAGAATTCAGCGCAGGAACAAAGCTAATCCCCAGCAGCTCCCTCTCTGCACTGTCCTTGTCCCCTCTGTCATCCACTTTCCTATATAACACTATGCTATTTCCTCTTCCTTCCAGTTCAATCTCAACCTCTGTCACTGCTCTAACCTTTCCACCACTCCATCTTCCTCATCTTCATCCTCAGTTTCCTCCCTTCTCTCTCGGTCTCTCTCTCTCCCAATCTGTCCTCCGTCACACAGCACCCGTCCCAAAAATTCAATTACAATCAAGATGTTTGTCTGGGCTGGTTTGGCGAGGGGTGGTTGGGTGGATGGAGGAGGGGGGGGGCGGTGGTGGTGGCGGCGGCATTACCGGCCTGTCACTGTCTCTGAGTGGAACGGTTCCCCCGGGGGACTCTCCTCTCCAACAGAAAGCCATTTACACACCCGTCAGCCAGATAAGCATAAATGAGAAGAACTAGTGGATGTTAAAGCAGCCTGCACTTTATAAGCTTCATTCCCCTTTATTCCCTCTTCCTGTGTTTCCCGCAGGCTTGTGCCCAACAAAACACATGTAGCGTACATGCAAAAAAAATGCATAGCTTGTGATCAAACCACCGTTTACATGCTGCTCTGCTCTTACGCGAAAAAGCTGCTCCTTCACATTAAAATTAGTTTTCCAATGCACTCCCTCTTCTGTGAAGACACACACACACACACACACACACACACACACACACACACACACACACACACACACACACACACACACACACACACACACACACACACACACACACACAGAAAAGTCTTACACACACATTTTTGTTGGCCATTCTATTAAAAAAAGGCCTTCAAACAAAATGGCTGTGTATGCAGAGTTGTGCTTTTCAGTGAGTTTAGGAACAGCAATCATCTGATATAAATAGAGCCTGAAGAGCCTTTTAGCCAGCAGCTACACACCGACTCCCCACCCATCCTCGCTCCTCTGCTTATGCACCGTCCTCTGTTTTGTGACTACGAGCTGTCCTCTCTCTCTCTGGGCCTGGTCCAGGATATACATAGCGCAGCTGGGGACAACTGATGGTCATATAGCTCCAGCGCAGGGGCAAAAGGCTTATGGGTAAAGCTGGACTATTCAACAGTAATCTATATGTGCTCAGCTGAGGATAAAATTCTGCATGTCTGAAGTGGTTGTTTTAAAGCAATAGACCAATATTTTGGGAAATAGGCTGATTCGCTGATTTGACGAGAGTTAAATGAGAAGATCGATACCACCACAGATAGATATGAAGATAGCGCCAGCAGCCGGTTAGCTTAGTTTAGCATAAAGACAGAGGAAAAGGAGGAAAGAAACAGCTCTGGCTCTGTCCAAAGGTAACAGCACTTCTAAAGCTCAATCAATAACACATTACATTACATTTAATTTCAGGTTGTTAATGACGAGTTATGTGCCACACTATGGTCAGGCAGATATTCTGTGCATTCCAATTAGAGATGTTCTGATACCATTTTTTCCTTCCCGTTACCGATAGCAATACCTGAACTTGCGGTAACGGCCGATACTGAGTACCGATCCGATACCAGTGCAATAATAAAACATATATAATTATTATTATTATCATTATTATTAGTTAACAGCTGTTTAGTATGATTATTATCTTTGTTGTATGGCCTGGCTCATGTTAAACCCTTTGTAAAACATGAACAAACACATACAGTTTCACTTGTTTGATATTTTTCTTGTATCAGATCGGTGCGTAGACTGGTGTACTCACCGATACCTAATCCCAAATTTTGGGCAGTATCGGACACATTTCCGATACTGGTATTGGTATCGAAACAACTCTAGTTCCCATACCCATACTGCCATACTATTTAGTATGAAAGAATACCAGGATGTCCTACTACATCCAGTCGCATTTTGCAATATGTAAGCCAGCATGCTTTTCTGGCCCACAATCCTCTGCGCAGCGGAAGATACGTCAAGTGCCATATCTATAAAACAAACTACAGAGAGCACAGACAGATGACAGTGCATTCAAGTGTTAGTAGTCTACAAACGTTACATATTTTTGCGACTCAGGTGTACAACGTTAATTAATACATTAATATAGGCTGCGTTCCAAATCTCTTACTTCAAATTTCGTGCTACGAGTGCGACGGATAAGATCATGAGGGTCAAAGTTCAAGTTACTGCATGCAACAGTATACGTACTTTGTGAGGGCAGCGGCAGTATGTACTGAAGTAAAAAGAAAAAGTATGCAATTTGGAACGTAATCATAGTTAGCTTACTCGTGTACAGAGCCGAGCTAGCTGTTCCCCCTGTTTCCAGCAACTGAGCTAAGCTAAGCTAACCGGCTGCTAGCTGTACAGATATGAGAGCGGTGTCAGTCTTCTCATCTGACTCGGCAAGAGAGCAAATAAGTGTATATCCGAAAATGTCAAACTATTGCTTTAAAACTGCAACATGCAACAGTCTAGTATATTGATTTCATGTTCTTCTTTCCAGTGGTGTTAAGTCACTTTGTAATTTTAGAGAGCTGTTCTACCCCAGTGGACCATTTTATTTTTTAATACACATATCTCATAGTTCATGCATCACTAGTCACTGATACTAGCCATTCCCCTTTCACAAGCTAAGAATAGCTTTTTCAAAACATCCCCAACCTGAGGAAAGCAAATCTATGTAATACTATTTTATTCTGTGCTTTTTAAGAAGTGAGTTTGGGATTCTTAATAATATTAACAGCTGGGGAGAAAAAGCTGCTGGTGACATTCAACAGATGTTAGAGATCCAATACCAGAAGGGAAAATGTTCTTGTGAAGTGAAGTGTTTCTTTAGAGGAAATGATCTGCACTCATCACACCAGATGACTGTCAGTTAATAGCATGAACAGAGGCGTTTAAGGTGTGTGGTCCAACACGGTGCAGCAGATTTCTGACAAAGGTCAGTGTGCTGGTCGGCTGGATATGCCATCAGATGCTGTCAGAAGAGGAGGGACGGGCGGAGAGGTAGACGAGGAGGAATGGGTCGGTTGCTGGGAGGTGGGAGGGGGGGGGATGCTCGGAGGAGAAATTGATTTGTCTCCAGCTGCTAAGTCTCATTGCATGAGCCTGTCTGACGGGGAGCATTACAGTCAATCACTGTGGATCAACTCGACTGCCGCGCCACACGATCCCCCCGCCTGCCCCCAGACAAATTATCTCATTCACAAGCGGTGCATGATGGGAGAGCCTCGAGAACATTCCATATTAAACCCCCCCAATCACGCAGGTGTCTGAGGGTTTGCTTTGCAAGGAAAGTGCTGCTTATAGGATTGAGGGGGGTCCTTATCTGGTGGGGTCCTTATCCTCTGTGACTCTAGGAATACATTATTGAGCAGTTTTAATAATGCTCGACATATGATACTGCTCATTTATAGATTAGTTTCATGCCCATGTAAGTGCTACATGTGTCCCAATAATCCTCTAAAACACCAAATAGAAAGCGAGCCTAAAAGCAAATAGTAAGTTATTCCACTAGGGTTCATATCCAGTGCAACTCCGCATGTTTAAATCATTTTCTTGTGTGGGGTCATTCGCTATGTCGTCTTCAAAATATTTCACAAAGTTGAAGAAAATTCAAGTGAAACGGCGCTCGATACTTTCCAACAGCTTTAAGGAAATGACACTCTAAAACCGAATAAGATTAAATGACAAACAGGCATTTGTTACGGCGCACCCTCTGTTTGCCTCCGTATTTCTGCTCTCAAATCTTCCCTTAAAAGGATTTCTCGTTTGGAGCTTCTGGAGTTCAGCTCTGCGGCACAGTCGCGATGTGCAGAAGAGCTCACACAGCATCTTCTCACCGCGGAGGAAGAGCACCGCATGTGTCCAAAAGCTGATCCTCTTAAACATGCCAAATGTCGTGAGTAAGCAGAAAGGGAACAGAGTGGAGAATGAGTGAAAAAAAAAAAAAAAAGAAGTCACAAAAAAGCAGGAATTCAATCTGATGTGTGCGTCTGAGCGAATAGGAATTTAACGGGTCAAAAGGCTAAATGCATTTAGATTTGTGATAAGGCTCCTGGCTCAGCAGCCTCCTGGGTGATTGAGGTAATTAGTTATAACATGGGGGTGATGCCATAGTAACAGGTTGTTTTAAATCGTTCACTTCTTCGTCCTTCCTCCTCCTCCTCCTCCTGACATTCATCTGCCCTCCATTCTTTTTGCCTTACAGGGTAGTAGGAAGCCTCAAATAGAATAACTGAGCAAAAACATTTACTGAACACCCAGTTCAGCTATTCCGCACACTTTCCTCGAACAAATGCTTGGCAGAATGTGTAGGCCTATCTATGCCTATGGGAAAACTGCAGAATCTAAGGTTTCAAAATGTTTCAAAACTACGAAAAAACATACATCACTGTCAGGCTAGTGCACTGGTTCCCAACCAGTGAATATAAGTTCTTTGCTTTGAGCCACACTTTAGCAAACGATGTCAACACTCAACAACAAGTTTCCCCATTCATTTCAGCAAACTATTTCACCTGTTTATTCATTAATTTTTGGGAATTTATTTCAACTGTTTAGCCCTTACATTTGTCTAAATATTTCAGATGTTTATCCATTACCTTTAGCTAACTATGTTGACTTCTCTGCTCGCTTGCTAACTAGTTTTCATGTCCTCTCATGGCCTTAAAGTGTTGACTCAGATTAGTGAGAGGTGTGTACTGTAGCATGCAGTCAGCCTATTTATCTGGTAGTTTACTGGTTACTATCACAATACATGTACTTAAGATCTGTAGCACACCAATTTGTATCTAATTAGGATATTCATTTTCCTCCTAAACACAAATATGTGGATTCATTTTTTTTAATCATATCTTCTATTTTTCTGGGACTCACTGTGCAGGAGCATAAAAACCAACAGATAATGGTGAATGCAAATCTTATGGTAATGAGATTAAAACAGCTCTATAGTTCCTCCTGACCCAACTGTTGCTTTATTTAAATCAGTTAAACTGTTTTTGAATTTCATGAGAGTCACAAAAACGTTTAATGACCAGATAAGCTTAGTGGGGAAAGACATGAAATACTTAAAGACATTAATACTAATTCATATTAAGTTAACTGACTGATCAAAATGTTATATATAGAAACCCTGACAGATGCTCGTCAGTCTTACACAACTCTCTCTGTCAGAGTTATTGTTGCTAAGCAGCAGATAGCAGCTTGAATATCACCTGTAACAGGTGAGTCTGAGCTAAATAGGCCTTAAATCATAAATTTGACTGATTAAAAGGAATTCACTTGGCTCCTCTAATCTCTGGCATTTCTCAGACTAATTTTCACATTAAGTGAATCATTACCGTTCAAAAACCTAAACTTATTTCCTCGTGTCTGACAGTGATTCAGATTAAAAATGCAATTTCTTAACATGAGCAAATGTGGGAGAAATCCACAAGGAGAGCCAGAACGGTATAAATAGGAAGACCTGACAGCTCTGTCACCACAGAGTGAACAAAGCCAGAGGCTTGAAAGAATGCAAACGTGGATGTCTCTGCAGATAAACGATGCAATAACTCATCTGTGTGAAGCTATTGTCGCTGTCTCAAGGAAACATGAGCCAGCAAAGACCTGAAAAAAATATATAAACTAGCATAATACGTAGTTGATACACACACCTCTGCACACGTAGATGAGAGAAAATACGTCTTAAACCACATTCATTTTGAGATTTGCAATTAGAAAAACTGATCCATATTTTTATGGGAATAAATCTGTGGTGGAAAGCAAACAAGTACATTTACTCTAGTAGGTCTATAACTCCTGTACAGACTGTAAAGCCCCCTGGGCCAAAGTTGTGATAAAATTGACCTGACGAGGTCAGATTAATGAAGTTTGTCCACCTACTGAGACCTATCAACTGTATGCTGATGATACGGTCATATATCTACATGCTAAAAACAAGAAGCAAGCTACAAAAGAACTATCAGCTTCAATGGTCAATATCTCAAACTGGTTAACAAACTCATGTTTATGCCTCAATGTTGGCAAAACTGTATGCTTTTTTCAAAAGTGTGCAAATATAGATCCAGACCCATATGTTATAGTAGCAGGGAGAATATCAGTAGTGCATGAGTTTAAATATTTAGGCATAATAATAGATTCACAACTTACAAATCACAAGTTAAAAAAGTTGTGAACAGAATCAAATTCAATTTGGCAAACTTTAGACATATTAGGAGCAATTTCACTACCGAGGTCTCAAAATTGTACATCAATGTCATGATTCATTCACACATGAACTACTTTCTTACCAGCTGGACACAGACAGGTAGGGCCACATTAATAATCAGTAAAAACTAGGGCTGTCAAAGTTAACGCGATAATAATGGCCAAATTAATTTTAACACCATTAATTTCTTTAACACATTGACGAAATCAATCTTTCGGAGGTTGTAGTGGGCTCAGTCAAGCTAGAGTAAAGATACTGGCATCATAAGAAACTACAAAACCTAGGGAATCCATTGGTACCAACCATGTACCAATGGACCATCATACTAGCTTGTCACAAAGGAGGTTATATAACACTCCAAACTTACATTACATTTTGGCGAGGAAAACCTGGCATGGCCATTTTCAAAGGGGTCCCTTGACCTCTGACCTCCAGATATGTGAATGAAGATGGGTTCTATGGGTACCCACGAGTCTCCTCTTTACAGACATGCCCACTTTATGATAATCACATGCAGTCTGGGGCAAGTCATAGTCAAGTCAGCACACTGACACACTGACAGCTGTTGTTGCCTGTTAGGCTTGAATTTGCCATGTTATGATTTGAGCATATTTTTGATGCCAAATGCAGTACCTGTGAGGGTTTCTGGACAATATTTGTCATTGTTTTGTGTTGGAAATTGATTTCCAATTCTAAATGTATACATTTATTCATATAAAGTAAGCGTATTTGACCACTCCCATGTTCATAACAATATGAAATACTTGACAAATCTCTCTTTAAGGTGCAATTTGTGATTTATCGCGATCCACTATGGATAATCATGCGACTAATCGCAAAATATTTTAGTAAAAACACTTAATAAGGGTTTGGCTTTGAAAACATTGGATGAAAGTCAAATTCATATCATCATTGTAAAATTTGAACTAAATAGGATTTCTTAAACTGGGAAAACATGATCAAATTTCATGGTTCAAAGAGTGATTTCCCCTTTAAACTTCAAAACTTTGTTTGACAAACTAAGGAGGTAACATTTTCCAATATTTTAAGGAATATTAACACAAATTTGTGTAGCAGAACTTTATTTTTTCTTCTTTTCTCCCCCATTAATCATTCTGTAACCCCCCCAGATGTATCTTTACAGGGGGCCCGACTCCTTGGTTGGGAACCATTGGACTCCACTATCCAACTGTATATAAAGTAGTTAAAACCACAAGCAGCTACAACAGTACAATTCTACTTACACATAAATGCATCAAAAATGTAATAATGTGACATATATAACAACATATTTAGTCGCAGGAGCCATTTTCAGCGGAATCTTTACTTGTAATTGAGTATATTTACATTGTTGTATTGGTGCTAAAAGATCTGAGTACGTCTTTAACCACAACATGAAATCATAAATACAAGCGGGAGGAATAGCCTTTAAGACTTCTACTTACATCTCACAGTCTCAGTCAAGTAATGTACTGACAAAATAAAAGAAATAAGAAAGCAAATAATTGCGCAGTGAACTAGTCCTTGGCCTCTGAATACACACACAGCAAAGAAGCAATAACAGCACAAGAAAGATCAAAAACACCAGTCACACACACACAAAAACACATATGCACACAGCTGTTTGTTTACTTTCCCGTCTCGAGGCAGTCAGGGTTGAGGAGGGTTGCGAGGAAATTTGTGCTTACCTCAACAAGGGCTGTTTCGGGGGCGGAGGCGGGTCACCATCTTGGCTCTGCGGAGGCTTCTTGGTCACTTGTTTATAAATGTTCCTGGCCGTCACTCCGAGCCACAGCATGGTCGACAGAGACGAGTAGTGCAGCACGACCCCGACCTGATATAGGGTGAAAGAGGGCATATTAAGTTATTTATTTGACTTTTCTGAACTTTTGCTTCTATATACTGTACAGCATGTCTCTCTGAAGAATGTCAGACTTGATTATATTCCTGTAACTCAAAGAAAAGATGTTCAGGAAGAGCTGCCACTCCTCTCTCAGAAACATCATCAATGTCACTCCAAGGGTGTCTCCATAGACGTTTTCCTTCAAAACCCTGACAGCTTTGTCTTATCCTTCACTAAAAGACAATAATACAAGAATGGAAAGACAGGTTCAAAAAGTGCTATTGAATCATCAAGGTTGTTTGGGATAAGAGCATTATGGTGAGGTTATACTGGTGGATACTGAGCAGCTCCTTATCAGTTGAGTTAGAGGACACGAGGTGTGCACTGCGAATAACAAATCTGAATATAAATGATAGTCACGTTGACAACTATCAGCGCGTGATTGTGTTCCAAAATGCACTGTATACATATCTCCGCTCTTCCTCGTTTTAATATTCATGAGTTGTGTTTGAATGGGGGAACTGATCTAACTTTGTTTAAAGGCTTTGCTGGCTCATAGAAAGAGCAGAGAGTTACAAAAAGAGAGAGAGAGAGAGAGAGAGAGAGAGAAAGGAGAATGGAGGGTGAAAATTATAATGCGCTGAGCCTTTTCTCCACCCAGTCAGTCTGTTCAGGAGGCACTGACAACCTGAGACACCCAATCAAATGGCTTCTCTCCAGCCCGGTAGGCCTAGGGACCGACGCTAGTGTACCAGAGTCCAGATGCTAATTGGAAGTGTCCTTGAGCTGGTTATAGAGAGCAAAGAGCGGGCGGTAAGTCAATCACTGCTGCGGAGACCGCACGCTTCAGAGCTTCATTAGAGCCAAGAGCAGACAGGAAGGAAGTGTGTTTGTAATATGGAAACAAGGGGAGAGCAGGCGTTCAAATTATCAGAGATGGTAAAGGTAAGGGTGCACACATTTATCCGAATTGGCTGATTAAGTTTCAGCTTCCTGATTTAAAAAAAAGAAAGAAGACGAACTAACCTCTAATGCAGGAAGCCAAATTGCATTGGCACTTTTTCAAAATATCTAATACAGATCACACAATTGCACATTAGTTGTCGGGCATATACACTACTAATATGCAATCAAACCAATTTTCAGACTATAGATGCACATCCTCAATCAAGACGTAACCTGACGCGCCAGATAGTTCTGTGTAACAAACCAAGTCGTCATTGAAAAACGGTTTAGAAAAGGTCCAGGCACTTTCAAAAAATACTTGGCAGGTGATTGGATGAACCATCTGTCAATCAAACTCTTGCCGAAGCCAGTCGGGAGAAGAGTGAAAACATCTTCATCGAAAAAAAAGACTTCAGTGCCAATCTTTGCTCTTCTTTCAATGAAGAAATACTCTTCAGTTCTGATATAACTGATGCTATTGCAACATCTACGCTAAACTCTTTATGAGTCGCCATCGTTAATTTGAACGAATAGTTGCCTCTCTGTGTTGCGTTACACACACCCAAACCACACCTGTAGCTACCAGTAGCTCCTCACTAATTGATCCAGACACTGGTGGTCTGGACACAAACGCATTACTTGAAGCCTGACAAGATGGATTTTCGTGTGATCTTGTGATCCTACGATTCTTGCTTGACCTCTTGATATTGCAAGAATCCAGCTGTCGTGCAAGGTAACACAAGATGAGCCATCAGAGGCAACTTGCAGCAATGCAGTTACTGTGACAGGAGCGGGTCAGGTCTTGACTATGCAGGAGAAACATTTACCAGCAAGTCTTCTCACTTCACCAGCAGACATTTTTGGTTTTGACCAGAAAGTTATCTGTTGCAACAACCCTGCATGAGGCAGTCAATACAGCTCCACTACAAAATCCCATGATGAGCCCCCCCGCACTGATCTCAGACTGGTGAACAACCAAATAATAATGCCAAATCCAAAACCACATCATCCACCAGGACAGCAAATGGGTAATCCAATAAAAACAGCAGATAACCCTGGTTCAACCCTGGTCATTGGTGCGAAAGAGATATTAGATTGGAGGCCAGACAGGCATCTGACTCTCTTTGACACTGTTCACCTCCTGTCTCTTACCAACAGTCAATATTGGTTTCTCCTAACCTCAGTTAAGTATGGCTGGGCAATATATATGAGATAAGATATTGTCTTAGATTTTGGATATCGTAATATGACACAAGTGTCGTCTTTTCCTGGTTTTAAAGGCTGCATCATAGTAAAATTATGTAATTTTCGGAACTTAAAAGACTGTTCTAGCTGTCCTATTATTTGCCATTATCCACTTAGATATCATATCCATATTACTTATTTATTTATTTAATATTTTATGAAAGCACCAATAGTCAACCCTACACTATCATCTCAATATCAAGGTACTTGATATAAAAAAATATTGTGATAATTGATTTTCTCCATATAGCCCCGCCCCATAAGCAAGTAATTTTTAGTTGCCTAAACCTAACCAAACCTTAAAGGGGACATATCATGACACATTTCAGTGCTTGTGCACTTACATTTGGGTATCTGGAGTGCAAACCAACCCACAAACTGTGAAATAAGACAACCCAGACAGTTTTTATGTGGGATGCCTAGATCAGAAAACATGTGATTCAACAAGCCATTCAGATTTGGTTCCCCTTCCTATGTCACATGCAAGCTCATTAGAATATACCGCCCACGGCTTGAGAACTACCTTTGCAAAGGTGCACCATCATTTTTCTCCCAAATACCGGTATAAACCTGAAAATGAGCATGATATGTCCCCTTTAAATATAAAGATTAGAAAATATGAATCATGTATGTTTGGACCTGTAATCAATCAACACATGGACAGGTTGATTATAACAATCCGCTAAGCTCCCATTTTGATATTTCACTATTCATAGCTTCTGTGTGCTTTCATCTGATGTCCATTTGTTACTAGAAAATCTGAGTAAATACATAATTTCAGTCAGTGATTGGATCAGTGAGCAGCACAATGATCACACAGTTAACCAAACAGGAGCTGGAAACGGCCCCGGAGAACCTGATCAATGTGTGCCCATTAAAAAGCTGCAGCTTCTGTCACCTCAAACTTCCTCTTTCATCACTTAGGATGGGTGTCAATGATGCATAAATTAATCAAACTGCTCACCCATAAAAAAAAAAACCCACATCAATTGTGCATTATGGGGGCATTCATAGTGAATTATAATGCTTTCATAATGCTTCATGACTACACTCAAACAAACATAATGCTTTCTGATGCACTATATCAACAGTCATAAAACATTACAGATGTGACTTATAATGAATTATAATTTAAGTGTTTTGTGGATGCTTTTGACTAGTCTTGCATATGAATCACTTCTGATGCATCGATTTCAATGTCTTTTTTAATTACAAAGCAGGTCTAGGTGCTATATAAACACTGTGAAAGTATCAAAATCCACGGAGAAATGCACACAGCCCGGATTCAGAGACTGTGCCTTTTAAACCAGCCGTCAGGACTTGTGTAAGGTTGTGATGTCACAACTGTACAATCACCGGTAGCAGTGCTGCTAAACTAGTTGTCACACACAATGAGTCCCCTGGCTGTGAAGAAGGTGACAGCGAAGATGCGGAAGACCGGAAAACGCCGACCAATCAGAGCAGACTGGGCTTAAAGAGACGGCGCTAAACCGGAGCGTTTCAGACAAAGGGTGAATACAGGTAAATTCAGGCAGACAGTATGAGAAAAATAATGTGTTTTTGAACATTAAGGCCCCGTCTACACGTATACAGATATTTTTTAAAACGGATATTTTCCCCTCCATTTAACAAAAAAAATCTTTCCACACTCGAACGCAAAAACGACTCCAAAAGCTCGCCGTAATATTTACACGTCACCACAAGTGAGATCACAAGTTAAGTGTCAAGGAATGTTGTTACCACCCTTCTCACTCCCTTTCCTTCGGCTTCATTACAGTCAGTTCGATAACAGTTTCTCTTTACATGCATAAATGACGAAAGGGAGGTCATTCAGGTTTATGTCCATCGCCCTTCTGAGTGCTTCAAACCTCGCCATCAATCACTCGACAACACATTCAATCACCATTCGGCCTCGACATGTTTAATATGTTCTCTCCTTTGGCCTCCTGTGATGGGAACACTTGTCAAATGTAAAGTAGTAATTAGTCCGAGCAGCGCTAATAAAACGTTAAAAAGCCGGTAGTCCGCCATCTTGGTTATTGTTTTTGTTGCATGCTCATTACACAAAGCAACACATGCGCGAAATGAGGAGAGGATGTCATCGTTTCCCAAACGCACCATTTTACACGTCCGTGCAGATTATAAAAATCTGCACCTTAGAAGGAGTTTTTAAAAACATCCATTTATGTGATCCAAAACATAGAGGAAAATATATATATATTTTAAATATCTGTATACGTGTAGACAGGGCCTAAAGCAGGTCAACATGTTCTAGGAAAAATCCAAAATACGAGTATGAACCAGAAAATGAGTATGATATGTCCCCTTTAAATGCATGAAAATGCATTACACTTAACTTGCCATCAACAATGAAACATTATGATAAAGTATGCATTATTATAGATGCATCAATATGTACTTCACTGTACTTAACATATCCTTGGACTACTATTGTATACTATGAGTCCTTTTTAGTTGATTGTTGAGGTGTGAGTGTAGGTAGTCATAATGTCAGTCAACCTCTAGCATCAACACTTGAACTTATAAATCATTATAAGTCACATCCATTATGTTTTATGACAGTTGATAAGTGAGTGTAGTCATGAAGCATTTTAAATGCATTATCATTCACTATAATTGCCCTCATAATGCAGTATAGATGTGGTCTTCATAGAAAGTGATAGAAAAGTGGTTTAATTTAGACTCGGGAAATTGTGACAGCCGAAAAGAAAATCTGTATTTTGCGTACATGTGAGGTCACAACGAGCTAAATTTAGCACACTCTAATGTGTCACTATGCAGTATCAACACACAGTGTTTACAGCCTTAAATCCCACACACATACAGTTTTATATCACAACATACAGTCAATTTGTCAGCATGTTAGCTTTGCAGTGCTTTTGGGTAAGTGCCCCCCCCACCCCTTCAAGGTCATTTGTGTAAAATAGCAGCAGATGTAACAAGATGAAGACACGACAAAGACGTCATGTTTGATACATGTCAAGTCAGAGAGAATGTGATTTAATGTGAAATGTGAAATGAATGAGGAGTTGTGCACCTTTCTGCTCTGAGTGCTACGAACACACCAAACTACAACTGATGGTGAACTGCTAGCTCACTGTACATCCGACCTTTATGATGATAAAAAGTGTTTTGTTTAAACTGTTTAAGAGAGGTTTTGGTTCAGTGATCATTTGGTAATTTCTGTATTTGTTAACTGAAATAACTAAGACTAAGGTGTTTCAGTGAGAAGAGAAAATGTGAATTTACAATGAGCTATTAAGAAGTCTCATTACAATGTGTCTCAATTAACTCTGTTTTATATTGTCAATAAATTCCATTTCCAACATACTGTCAGATGGGATGCAACGTTTATAAATTCAGATGCATGACAGAGTAGAACATGAAATATGAGATGGTGTGTGACAACTTAATCAGAAGAAAAGATATGGTGTGACACATCACCAGACATCACAATAAATAAAAGTCTACCAATAGTGAAAAGAGAGCATATCAGAACCTGGTAACACTAAACAGTAAGAGAGTGTACACCATTAGGAAACCACTACCAACCAGAGCTGCAACGATTAATCGATTAGTTGTCAACTGTTAAATTAATCACCAACTATTTCGATAATTGATTAATCGGTTTGAGTCATTTTTTTTTAAAGAAAAAACAGTCTAAATTCTCTGATTCCTGCTTCTTAAATGTGAATATTTTCTGATTTCTTTACTCCTCTATGACAGTAAACTGAATATCTTTGAGTTGTGGACAAAACAAGACATTTGAGGACGTCATCTTGGGCTTTGGGAAAACAGTAGTACCAGACAGTTATAGTACAAAACACAACAATACAGCTGTGGGTAAAACAGTAAAACAGTCTAACTGCCTGGAGGACGAAACATGTTGCTATATAAAAAGTGAGTAACTCACTCGAACATTCAGTTATTGATGTGTGCTGACCTCACTGACATCATCTCCTGCAAAGCTTTATACCTCAGTATTTCTAGTGTTTATTTAGAATGGCACCTTTATAGCATTTTCTGTAAAGATAACACTGACACATAAATTGTTTTAACAATTTTAGCATATGTTAACAGAGCTAAATTCAAAAAGTCCCCCCTAAGCTATATATGGGCATATTCATTATATCGACTCCCTACTGTTTTGGATGCATAAGTAACCAGTCTACCGGAAGCATTTCACATGTGGGGAAATGAGCTCAGGAACACTCAAATTGGGTCCAATGGGGGTACAAAGCAAATCACTGCAGATACTATAATGTCGAGAGCCTTTTTTTTTTTTTTTTTGGCCAGCGTTTGCCGTCACAACTAATTTCACAGTGGCACACTAATGAGGAAATCCTCTGTAAAGCATCTTTAAGCTGACAGTTGGATGTAACCTCAGATCTAGGTCACATCCTTAGCCAAGCTCTTTTTTTCTAAATTAATAGGTTATTTAACGCTGGTCACACTCACTGAACAATCAACTGAGATGTCTAATCCAAATTTGTTAAGGTGAGATGAGGTAAGGCGAGGGGGGAAAACAAGGATAATGCTGTATGTTGTTCTGCTGCTTAATACAAGCAAACAGAAGTGTGTAGTGTGACAGCTGGGGCGTTGCTCAAATCAATGACAAAACAAGCCGTGTTGAAAGAAAAGATAGAAATAGAGATCAGAGATGACTTTGAGGCCGTAAAGACATCGGATGCTGCATAGCGGCAGTGCCACGGTGGGCGGGGAGGCGGTGCGAGACTGAAGAGTGGCATACAGATAGAGAGCGGGAGGATGAGTATAGGATGCAGGTGGAGATGGTAAGGGAGGAGGGCGAGGGGCGGAGGGCTGGGTGGGGGAGAGCATGCTTGAAGTGCTGCGAGAGCTGCCAAAGCTAGTTTCAGAGCTCCTTGAAGTTCCCTCTGTCGGAGGGAGAGCATGTACTTATGTGTCCCCCTGGGAGGAGGGAAGGGGTGGGATGATTGGGGGAGTTGGTGGTGGGGGGAACTGCAGCAGCACTGCGTGTGTGAGAGCATTTGAATGTGTCCGTGTGCGTCGTGTGATCACACATCTCCTCAAGCAGTCCTGTAATTATCCCAAATTGTGTCTGGTGGGGCCGGCCTCCATCCCAGCGGAGCAGCAGACAATCTGGGCTCCTGCCCAAATCTGCGGAGAGTTGTCCTGTTAGCAGTGATTGGGTAAAGGAGGAGCAGCGAGAAACGTTCAAAGGCCCCAGGATAAAATTAGATAAATGAAGGAATGCTCGATAAGTTAAAGAGCAACAGCAGGGCCGACTGTGCTAGACGGCTCTGTCAACAACACCTGCACTCACACTGCTGGACAGCAGGTGTGCCACACCAGTAGACTTCACTAACATTTATTTACCAATGAGGCATACTTTACGAAGGGTTTGTAACGAATGGATGTATTTATAGTTAAGAAATAATGATTCATTTATGCTTTCTACATATCATAGTAGAAAGCATTTAAAATTAACAACTTGTGGATGGTCCTTTTAACTGGATCTTTGATTGAAGTGGAAGAATAATTTAACAAGGACTTACTAACATGTATAACTGAAGGTCTATGATGGCTTATTGTAAAGTAATAAAATGTGTTATTCAATGTCTAATAATTAAGAAAGAGCGAGTAAACAATGACGATACACCTGCCAAAGTGATTGTTCATTTAGCAGCTAAAGAGGCAGATATTTTCCTCGTTGGTGGAGACCAAAGACAGAGATAAAAGAGAGTGAATATTGTGGTTACATTCATCTGATGGACATAACACAACGTCAGATGAATGATAGTGGCTCCGTAACTGCTGGATGTGTGACTAAGTATAACTGTTTGCTAACAATTTCGCGATATCAACTTAAAAAGCGATGATATATCAAAGTTGTGTTTCGGCTGCTTCCAAAAATGATTGGAGGATTAAAGACGCAGTGTAATAAGAAACACACATGACAACATTACTTTATGTCCCAGTGTTAATTGCTCAATTATCTCTTGGAAAGTGACACATACTATATATGTGAAAAACACATTTTTATAACAAAATCCCTCCCTCCTGTAAAACACCAAGATATTTGTGATGACTCATCCTGCACTTGGGGGCAAAAACATAAATGTAATCCAATCAAATGTGTGTGATTGGGGGCGAATAACCAACCCGTTCTCATTCCCAAATTCCCGTCACATACTAACGCATTGTGGGTAGCCCTCAAACTACTGTATGGTGCTTCACTGCGGTCGCAGCAAACATGTGGTTAACATTGTGAATTCAAACAAAAAGACTTGGTTAGGTTTAGGAAAAAACATCATGGTCGGGCTTTAAATGACTACATTTGTAAAGTGAAACTTAACGTTGTGAACACAAAGACAAACTTCACATAGTTGGTTTCACACGGGACACGAACGGTGGTCTCCTGGCTGAAAGTCCTGTGTTTGTTGGACCCATCCACCTCACCTTCCTCCCTCCCTCCTGCCCTGTGTGTGTATTTTCACTCTTTAAACTACACCACCACAGCACTTTCTATGTGTTTAATATTGACGTGGATGGGTTTATATTGTAGTTATTTGAAAGCCTGGTGCGTCTCAAACGGGCTGGAATAACTAATCCAGCCAATCATTTGTTAGTTTGTGGGTCGTAGTAGAAGAGCAATATCATTAGTCAGAGGTGTGTGCTCGATGTTACTAGATGTTCCAAAGTATGTGGTAGAGGTTTAATTTATTACTACTAATTTATTATGACTATAACTCCCTTCCCTACAGCACTGTATCACTCTGTATTCACAAAGCCCTTACCATTTTGGATTTTAACTATACCTTGCCCACATATTCAATTCAGGCTCTAGCTGCAACTTATTAGAGTATTTAGAGTATGAACTACATCCTCAACATGACTGTCAGCAGAGTGAAGAGTCATTGTTACTATAAATGGGAAAGCTATTACTGTAATAATGGGAGCAGGTGAGTGAGAGAAGCTGTATTTTATGACAAACACCAGCCGTTTTGTGTCACTTTCGCACAGCTGTGGAGGAACACTTGACGGCCGTGACACGAGCGGTGACTTCTTACAGACTTCCCTGTCACTGAGTCTCATGTTATAAGCAGCTCAGGCATGAAATATGACGCTCTGCATTTCAGCATGTAGAGGTGGAGTCTTTACACTGCGGGATAAGGAGGCCACCTTAAGTGCTTGTGACAGCAGGAGAAGCAGCTGAGTCCCAAACCCTCTACATCTCACAATAAAGGGAGCGAACAAGGCCCATTGATAGAGAACAGGGAATGAGTGAAGGCAGTTGAAACTGTGAGTTAAAAGTGGAAAAGAAGTGTACATCAATCTCTTTGCGGCTACATACAGTAACTGCACCCCTGCTGAGGTGCGCTGACAGTGGAGGATGCTCTGCTCCAGCTGATGTTTCATGCTCACAACCTGAACAGGTCCAGCTATCAATCAACTGGAAAGGAAATCCACCTGGACCATATGGCTTTACAACCATGTGGAAAAGTAAAAAATATATTACTATTTTCTTTCTGACACCTTATCTCTAGACAGATTTCATCTACCTCAAACATACGTACGATCTCTTATCTGTCATTTCAAAATGGCTTCACTATTCCCATCAACAATACACTCCAATTACCACCATAGCCAATATAACAACAACCTCTTTTTTACAGTTCCTTTACAATGTAATATACATTCTGTGTTTACTATATACATTATAATCATAAGGTCTTCCCCCGTGTTCCACCTGCATTCTTGATGTATAACAACCTAAAAATAGCGAGGTGCCAGCAGGCAAGAAAGCATTTCTCTTTCTTGCCAAATCTATCCTGACATCCCAAATCTCCATGTCCCTCCACAAGCCTCGCTCACTCATTCATAACTATGGGCTGCAGACATGGAGGCGCCACCCATGTGACCACACACTGAATGTGCAAAGGGTCAGAAAGTCCAACTGCAGGGGGACACTGCTGCATCACAAGATGTCGCTGGCTCCCCTGCATCCATCATCTCAGGCAGGAGTAGATGTATGTATGTATGATGATCCGGAAAGACTTCAGACAACCATTTTCCCCCTTTGTCTATTTATATTTTGCAAACTTACGATGTACAGAGCAGCTGAAAACATGCAGGGGAGACTCCTTTACAAGCTACACCCATAAAGGTGCTTTATGGAAGCAGAGAGATGAAGCTTGATGGAAGTGAAAGTAAAGCTAATCTGCAACCAAATGAAAGACAACAGAATGAACAAGCAGACAAGTTTCTCGTAAACAAGACGAAGAGGTAACAGCCACGCTATCGACTCTAAGAGGCTGTACTTAGGCACAGCGGTGCTTTGAGCTAAATGCCAATGTGAGCTGATGCTAATGTGAGCGGACACTAACAGTGTCAGTGCTAACATACTGATGTTTAGCAAGTATATTGTTTACCCATAGACTGAGAAGTGGATATAGTGATATAGTCATTATGACGTCACCCATTGGTTTGTGGACTGCTGTTTTGAAGCCTCAAGTTTGGCGTTTTGGCTGTCGCCATCTTGGTTTTGTTTGCAACCAGAAGTGACACAAGAGGGTGGAGATAAATACAACCCAACGCTGAGTAAGACATTTTTAGGCGACCAAAATGTTACAATTAACTTTCATGAACACTCCAATTACCACCATAGCCAATATAACAACCTCTTTTTTCCAGGTTCCTTTACAATGTAATATACATTCTGTATATACTATATTCATTATAATTTCATTATGTGATGCATAATTAATGCTTTGACGTCATTTTACATCTTTTTCATGGCAGAACCGTCAACAAATCAGCTATAGCAATGGTGTTCATTCAGACAGACAGTCTGTAGGTTTGCAGAATGGAAAGATATTTGACAGGTACAAAAACAAAAACAGACGATGCTTCTGACACGAAGACAACATGCTCAGCTGACTGTAATTTAAAATAAATATTAGGAAGTAGGGCTGCACCGAGAAGTTCGAAGCTTCATTCATAGCATTCATTACATTCAATTGAGTATTATTGAGTCATGGCCAAAAATGTGTTTTGTGAGGTCACAGTGACCTTGACCTTTGACCATCAAATTCTAATCAGTTCATCCGTGAGTCCAGGTGGATGTTTGTACCAAATTTGAAGAAACTCTCTCCAGGCGTTCCTGAGATATCGCGTTCATGAGAATGGGACAGACAACCCAAAAACATAATGCCGGCGCAGAGGCAATAATAAAAAGGCGGTCGTCCAGAATTGTTGACACTGAGCACTGAAACTATCATCTGCAAGCTTGGCCATGCCAGTCGTTGGCAGCTGTGGGAACACCGCTGTCCCTTTGTTGACCATACAGACAAAAACTACTGAAAGCCTTTTGTTTCTGTTTAATCCCAATGTGTGCCTGAACAGAAAAACGTCATAATACCTGTGATACTGTCATTTAATGAACAGTGATGTGTAACTGCAAGGTTAAACCTTCTTGGAAAAACACTTTTTTATGTAATTCTAAAGACCAGAAAATGTTTTATATACTGCCACTTTCTAAAATGTCCACAAAAATGATATAACATTTGGGTTATAACGCTATCACCAGTAACCCCAGGCAACAAGAGTGGACACAGACAAAAGAGAGAGAGAGCATTCATGACTGGAGAGCCTGAATCATCAGGGCTCATTGTGTCAACACTTTACTATAAGAGTGTCCAGACCATACATGCAGCTGAAGCATGAAAGACACATAAAGCTGGTATACTATACGTCCACATACTGCACTCGGGGCTCTGGTTGACAACACCTGAATAGACATTCACAATACATTTTCTGAAAAGCTTTGAGAGTGGGATGAATGAAAAGGGAATGCACTTACTGCTTGACAGATGATGGGGTATTTGATTCGATTGATGCCGCCGGCAAACACAGCAAAGGTCAGAGCCGTGTGGAAACAGAAGTTGAGAAGCATATGCCATCCCTTCCGACTGATGCGGATTGCGCTGCCAAAAGAGACCAAGAATCAAAAGAATTAGCAGGTAAATACCATACCCCACAGTGTTTTGTGTTTTATCATCTCATTAAGATTCAGCTTTCAAGGTATAGTGCCTATCAGTCACTTCAAGTATGATTTAAACCAGGCTTTTACAAGGTCTTTCTTTTACCTTGCTACTGCCATATAGATTAACAACCACGGGAGAGCCTGGAGGAAGCTGCTCATAGAGTCTGAGTAGTGCAAACAAGTCATTACATACTCCACCGCCAATACATGCATTGAATAATACAATACAAAAAAGTTATACTGAAAACATTTTCAACCTTGGCTGAACTTTGAAAAGTAAAGATTCATATTAAATACTTTCAAGTTGGGTCAACATTTATGGTTGTTAGCAAATCAAAACAGTATTTTCACCTCAATATGCTTAGAAAGCTCTACGTTGTTTATTAAAGCTAGGGTTGGTAATTTTCTTCAAAATTTGTTTGTTATATTTGTTGAAATTCTCATTACATCCCGACAGCAATCAATAAATCAAATGCTCTGGCAAAAAACAGAGAGAAAAAAATCGGGTATCTGTGGCTGTCGCAGGACTGTAATAAACCTGTCCAATCATTTTATTCGACCCGAATGAAATGATTGGATGGCTACATACCTGTCTATCTACCTGTCTGTGCGCACTCTACCAGTGCGCTGTGAGTACCAACAATAGCCATGTTTGTTGTTTACGATCATTATGATAATTTGGGGGGAGTGGCTTTGGAGGGAGGCCTGAACATAATCTATAAAAACGTAAACTTTATTGTATTTGTCATATGCATACAGGTACATACATGAAATTTGACCTCTGCATTTAACCCATCCTGTAAAGCACCTGGGGAGCAACTTCTTGAGCGAGAAATTATACCCGGACACTTCAACATGCAGACAATAGGAACCGGGGGTCGAACCGCCAACCTTTTGGTTAAAGGACAACCACTCTACCCACTGATCTACAGCCACAACTTGGCAACTGTTTCGCTAGATTTAGGAGGTTTTGGAGCTAGTGCTGCTAGCTTATTTCATTGGAAAAGACTTGGCAAAACTGGCCTTGGTTTGTCGCTAGTTTCTCCAGATCATGCACCAACCCTAGCTTTAAGAGCAACTTGAGGTTTTTATGTCTGACAGAATGTTTGCTATCAACTCATAAAGTTACATTGGGTACCATGTCATCAATCATGCACACAACATCACTCAAGGTCAAATAGCATTCACTCTTTATAACTAACTGTATTACAACAATGGCATCATGGAACAGTGGAAACATTGTAGAACATACTGTAAAACACCGGAAACACACATAATATTAGACGTATGGGCATGAGTTTGTTGCCCTAGTGCATGCTAGGAGGTTTGCCTACATGTCCACCTTGAGACGCTAGAATATGAACTCATGCGAAATAATATTTTTAGGTTGAATTTAATAAGGATTTTTAAATTTGGCATTGATCGTAAACTTAATTTAATTCAAATAACAATAACATTTTGACCAGAGTCTAAAAAAATCTAGACTGCATGAATACAAGAATCAACAAAATGTAAACTTTAACTATTGTTTTTGCATTTATACTATCTAAATGTAAGAAGTGCACCAAACCATATTGCTGTCTTTCACTTTTGGGGGTTACTGTACGAAAAACAAATGGTTTCCTCATAAGATTTACTTTATGAAAACGCTAAAACAACACAAACATTCAATGCCATTCAGTGACAGAGACGCATTGCTTTTAAGTTCATTTTGATTGAACTTCAGAGGAATAGTGTTTACGGGAATGTTTTTCCTGACAATGAAAAGAAAGTGCTAAGAATCAGTTTTGAGATTTACATCTTTTGAAAAGGTCAAACCCTGCGTGCACCCAGCGAACGCAAATAAAAACAATTTAAATACAATCCTTAAATTTAAAATCTCAGTAGACAAAATGGTAACGCTTCCAACAAACTGTATAATCAGTATTTTAGAGTGATGGACCTCTGGCAGAGGGCTATTCACAGAGCAGATTCATAGTAATTGTTATTGTTATTCATTGTACAACCTTCCTACACAGCTCCTTCACCCACTAACACACATACTGTACATGGAATCACTCTGATGGTTTGACGATAAAATAAAAAGAGATTGCTTCCAGTTGGCTGGGCCAATTGAAGTTTTCACAATGTAAAACTATGCACTCATATCCACTTTGTGAAATATAGCAATAGCCGGGGGGGGTTACACAGTCTTGGTCAGGGCACTTAACCCACATTACCATTTCCCATCCAGCTGTTAGAAAATAGGCTAAATAGGTCAGACAATACTAACATATTTGTCTTAGTGCGTAAATTAACAGACCATCCATTCTTTTAATTACTTCCCAGAGTCAGCTCCCTCCTTTTCATCCGTACAGTCACTGTCACCATTTGAAATTATATAACCTTGTGCTGGAAATCTCCACTCCCCAAAATGGAGGAGCGGAGCCCCGGCTGCACGTGAGCCAACTGTAGATGAAGCAGTGGCTCAGCAGTGAGCTATGAGGCGTGTCTGGGGCCGGGCTCCACTGCTCTGTGTAAGGGGAGGGAGAGTTAAAGCTGCTGTTGTCGATGCTTCTGCCGCGGTCCAAGTACTGAACTCCATCCAGCAAAGAGGCCATAAATCAGGCCGGCTCCTGGCCTCCCTGGAAGGGGGTTTTCATAGGCTCTGCTCAGGGCTTTCATTGGGTCAAGTACATTAACCTGGCAACCCTCCACATCCCCATCTCCCAGAAGGTATAGGGGGGTGGAGGTGGGGGGGATAAAACTGTCCTCTCTCTGCATCTGCTCCCTCAACCTGCACCCACTGCTGAGCCAACTGTACGTTACAATAAAGCTGTGGACAGTATAATATGACACATTATACAATGGGTAGTCTCAGCCAAGCCGCTTCATTGGTGGATGACACGTTTCAAACATGCTGATAAGTCTCATAAACCAGAACCGTGGCAGCGCTGTTAAATGGAGAAAATGGAAGTGGTTTCATGCTAATTATGACGGAGAAAAGGGAGCAACCTGGCAGTAACAGGGCCGGGCTATGTGGGTGACATCAATAACACAATATGAAAACATATCCCCGATACTAATATATGTATAACAATATGACAAGTCGCATCGAAGAACATAATATAAACATAATTTTTGGCCACTTGGGGAAAGCAACAAGCTGTAAACACAACAGTATCATATTATGACCTTATAACATATGGGGAATTATCATTTATTTGGAGTCATGTTTCTGCCTATTTGACGAACGTAAGAACACTATTTTTAGCTCTGTTTTGGTCTCCACCAGCTCCTGGGGGAAATATCTGGCCCTTTAGCTGCTAATTGTTCTGCTACGTTCACTAGCAAACAGAGAATCTTAGGGCCTCGCATCTAGCAGACCGTGTCACCATAAGCATTAAAACAGTGACCCGACAGTTTTGTCTTTTGACAGATAACCTCTGTAAACAAAGGATGGCTGAAGTACTTGTTACGTCTTGCGATGCTCTGTTGTCTGTTCTGTTCTGACTTAAGGATAATGATTCACTTTACTATTTTTTTTTCACGACTGCACTTATCTGTGTGTTTTGTATTAGTGTGTATAAAGGCCTGACTATTTTTGTGTTCGGGGCTCACTTGCCACAGCCCACTCAGGTGGCTGTGCTCATGAGTCCATCTGCAGATGTTTTTCTTATTAATATATGCTTTTTTATTAAATTTATTTGAAAGACAAGTTGTGACCTTGGTTTGTGTCTTGTTTTAACAGAAACTGCCACAACACAAGTCGCTAACGTTGTCTGTCTGACATTTGGTGCTGAGCAGGTGGTGTACAATGGGTTTATCAGAGCTTTTTCACATAAAACAGCTGCCTGCTGCAGCGGGAAATGATGCCGATGAGAGCCATGAGACTGAACCAAAACAGTAAAGTTGAAGTCTGTAAAACCTAAACCATGAGCTATAAGATGCTTGTAGCAGCTTTGGAAAGCTGAGGGGAGTTAAATTACACACAGTCAGCTGACCCATAGTTAATATAAAATATTGATTAGAGCAGCTTTAAGTGTCTTATTTGGTTGCTTTTAAATCATTAATTTGGATGGAAAAAAGATAAATGAACATGGTTATATTGTCATTATGATTAGAAGCTGATAAATAATATAACTGAACTATCGCCCCCAGCTCTACATGATTTACTGTCTTTTTTTTTCTTTTTTATGTCCACTGTTTTTCCCTAAACATAATCAGGCAACACATATGTTGATAGTAGGGCTGTCAATCGACAAGCGATTAATCACATGATTGTCCATGACTAATCATGATTAATCGCACAATTTTTATCTGTTCAAAATGTACCTTAAAGGGAAATTTATCAGGAATTTAATACTCTTATCAACATGGGAGTGGGCAAATATGCTTACTTTATATGAATATATGTATATAGTTAGAATTGGAAATGACAACAACAAAACAACACAAAACAATGACAAATATTGTCCAGAAACCCTTACAGGTACTGCAAATAGCTTAAAAAATATGCTCAAATCATAACATCCCAAACTGCATGTGATTATCATAAAGTGGGCATGTCTGTAAAGGGGAGACTCGTGGGTACCCATAGAACCCATTTTCATTCACATATCTTGAGATCAGAGGTCGAGGGACACCTTTGAAAATGGTCATGAAAGTTTTTTCTCTCCAAAATTTAGCACAAATTTGTAGCGTTATTTAACCTCCTTTACGTAGAGCTTGTATAACATGTTTGGTACCAATGGATTCCTTTAGGTTTTTTAGTTTCATATGATGCCAGTATCTTCACTCTCAGCTTTAAAGCGCTGGTACAACCTCCAGAAGATCATTTGCGATAATGTATTAAAAACAAATTAAACTCTAAGGTGTTTTGCTCCCTTAAATTACAGTTTTTTTGACACTCAATTCCTCATTACAGTCACAAAATGTATGGATAAAACATTTTTCATTCCTTTCATATTCCTCCTTCTTATGGGATCAATTACAAGCAATTTAAGATTACACCAAGACACCCATCATGCTTTGGCTGTAAACAGAAAGTGTAATGTTGCCAGAGAGTCAGTCAGTTAGCTGGGGGGTAAGCATGTATTTTTATTTTTACCCTATGCAGTATGTATTTACATTTTGGTAAATATGGACCATGGAAAGTCATGCTGTGTCAGCTGCTAACAGTATCTGTAACCATACAGACCACAATCAACTGCATTACTGGAGAAAAAGTCGCGCAGTTTGATAATCATGAGGTGATCAGAAGTCATGAGAAACATCCTGTTGATATGAATTCTCAGTGGATTGTTTATCCTTGTTGAACATCGATGACTACTGGAGAGACAAAGTTCCTCTGATTCCATCAGTATGTGCACCATATTGACCGAGTTATATTGCGCCAATTGGGTTCAAAGACGTGATACCCAACATTATGTTCTTTACTAGGCTCTTACATCACACATCAGCATTGCACCCATAATCTCTTCTTGGCTTATCTTGCTGGCAGAGAAAGAACCAACAGCACACACTGTATGCATATATTTATGCATGTGTGTGTGTGTGTTAGTGAGCTGAAGTGAGAAAGTGACAAATTCAAGCGTGCACAATCTACTGTGCCTATCCTTGAACAGCCTCCCTCGCATTATGCCCATTTAACACGCAGTCCCGGCGCTTCACTGCTCGGATACTGTCAGTCAGCTGGAGTGATACTACATAACTAAAGTGTTACTAAACAGAGATGTGTTTTAGTGCTGGGGGAGTGCCCAGAGGGAGGTGTGGAGGACGAGGAGGTGTTGGATTTTGTTAATGTGAGCGCCGCTGATAGAAAAAAAACCCTCTGTGTGTGACAGACACCACAAACGCTCTGGCTTCATATCTTAAATATGGGCTTTTTCCTCTCTCTAGTTTGGACTGGAATTAATGTGTTTTCACTCTGAAAAGCACTTTGTGATGAATGAGTGTGTTTACATGCACACAAGTATTGTAATTTGGGAGTATCCCAGTTATGCATTACCCATGTAAACACTTACCCCAGTTTTGAGAAATCTGGATAGAGCTAGCTGGAGCACTCCCATAGAAATCGAGATACTGTTGCATGTAAACACCTTTTACAGGTGAAGACTGGGGCTGTGCATTGGCAAGAGTCTGGTGATACGATAGGTATCATGATACAGGGGTAACGAATCAATATCTTGTGATTACGGCTGTCAAAGTTAACGCAATAACGTGTTAACACAAATTTGTTTTAACGCCACTAATTTACGCGCATTAACACAACTTCAGATTTTTAGGTTGCAGCGGGCTCAGTTTTAAAGCTAGAGTGAAGATACTGGTATCATATGAAACTCATGAGAAACCTAAGGAACCCATTGGTACCAACCATGTCATACTAGCTTGTTGTGAAGGAGGCTAAATAAAACTACAAACTTACACTACATTTTGGCGAGGAAGAACTGGCATGGCCATTTTCAAAGGGGTCCCTTGACCTCTTACCTCAAGATATGTGAATGAAAATGGGTTCTATGGGTACCCACGAGTCTCCCCTTTACAGACATGCCCACTTTATGATAATCACATGCAGTTTTGGGGCAAGTCATAGTCAAGTCAGCACACTGACACACTGACAGCTGTTGTTGCTGTTGGGCTGCAGTTTGCCATGTTGTGATTTGAGCATATTTTCTATGCTAAATGCAGTACCTGTGAGGGTTTCTGGACAATATTTGTCATTGTTTTGTGTTGTTAATTGATTTCCAATAATGAATATATACATACATTTGCATAAAGCAGCATATTTACCCACTCCCATGTTGTTATGAGTATTAAATTCCTGACAAATCTCCCTTTAAGGTACATTTTGAACAGATACAAATTGTGCGATTAATCATGATTAATGGGGATATATTGCTTTTTTTTAAATCTAATTTTAGGAAAACTGTCATAGTATAAAAAACACACCAGAAATACACCATTATAGAATAGGCAAAAAGAACACATTTATACTGCATGCAAAGATTCGTGGGTACCCATAGAACCCACTTTCATTCACATATTTTGAGGTCAGAGGTCAAGGGACCCCTTTGAAAATGGCTAAGCCAGTTTTTCCTCGCACATTGAAGCGTTATTTAGCCTCATTTGCGACAAGCTAGTATGACATTGGTTGGTACCACTGGATTCCTTAGGTTTTCTAGTTTCACATGATGCCAGTATCTTCACTCTAGCTTTAATTTTTTGTTAATTGTTTGAATAGATTAATTAAAAATCGATACAGTATCACAAAACATAATATGGCGATAGTTTTGTGTATGAAGATTTTCTTACACCCCAAATCGAAGACACACCGCCAGGCAGGCGATCAGACACCAGGAGACTGCTATGTTTATGTATGTGGTTGTGTATTGTTTTTTTTTTTTGCATTGAGTTTCTCTAATAATATCCAGTGGTGTTTGGAAACCGTTTCCATTTCACTTGAATCAAAAATCTCAATCGTCTGCAATTTTGAAATTGCTCCTGTCTGTATTGCAGTTTTCATTTTCTTCTCCAGTCAATACTGCAGTGCTAGACGACAGTAAGTGATGCTGCTGTTTGGAGCCCCAGATGCTGTCATCACCGTCTGACTGCAGAAGGACGCACCCTGTCTCTGTCCCAGGTGTCACAGATGGATGCAAACTGCAAGTGCTGCTGCTGCTGTGCGTTCACACCGTTTCATAAATGTTTGCGCTTTAGTCAGACATGAAAACATAAATAAAACCAAACATGTCTGTCTGAATAAATATCAGTTAACTGTGTTATTCTATGAATGAAACAATATTTTTTAGAAAATGTGACATTTCAGACATTTCCCATTTCCTTTATATTAAAATGGATGGAGAGCCATTACAATAATAGCACATTAATGCCACGGACATGATAAAGTGACTGATGCTCTACAAGAAAAACGGAAGATGAATTGCTGTGCTGAAATAAAACGCCAGTCAGGCTCCCTCTGCTTTAATAACAGCAGATGAACCCTAGACGAGCAGACAGATGCCACGGTGCAAAACCACACGGTACATTCTCTGTCTTTATCTCCATATGGAATAATAGGAGTAAAGGTGGCATAAATGCCCCTTAGGAATCCATTACAAGCATACATTTCTGCTCTCACTGTCTGAATACACACACACACACACACTCACACACACACATCTGCGTATGTGTTTTAGATCCTCTTAGTCAGACAGGCTGCAGTGCTTTATGCCAGCCTAGAGCTTCTGACTCACACCCAGGATCTGTGACAAAAATAAACTGTAAACCACCAAAAAAGGGGAAAAAAAAGGTAAGAGATTACAAAAGTATTTGCCCAAGTGTCCAGATGTGGAAATTAAGTTAATGGCTGTGATTTTAAATTAACCTTTTCCACTCCACCCCTCCTTCTTTTTCATAAACCCATTTTTGTCTTTTTTTATGGAGGTTCAGGGGGTCTTCAGGGGGAGATAGCAGGTCAACAGTAGATGTCACATAGAAGTGGTGTACATCATCTGAAAGCTGGGAACCTGAAGATTAATTTGAGATGCAGCTCAGCACTGTGTGTCAAGTTGTTCTAGTCATAAATCATAAATAAAAAATAATTATAATATAATAATAATAAAAATTTTTTGGGTTGATACCATTTGTTACAGATTTGGTGCTGAATTTAACCATTTTTTTACCACTCGAGAATTGATAAAACTGATCAACAATCCCTACAAAATACCACATTAAGACACCGAGACCTTGAGGAACACCGTAGAAAAAGCCATGCTGTGATTTGGTATCAAAAACCTTTGACATTTTCAGATTTCTACAAGAATTGCATTTTTCGGCGATTAAATGGCAAACATTTCTGTCTGGAAACTGTTCAGAAACCCCCTTATTGTCAATCTACCTAGGAAAGCCATCCATCCTCTGAATGCTCTAGGTCTCTAGTTTGTGTTTGTAAAGTTTCATGAGGCTGTGATTATCCTAGAGGTCACCACAGGTCATTTTATACAGTGATGTCAAGTTTCAAAAAAAATGGTCTCACTACAATGAAATGGCTACTAGGGGGATTAACATCATCATACATGAATACAGTTGGGCTCATTGGATCCACAAGAGTCTCAGCTTTACAGTGATACCCAATTCATCTGATTCCAAGACTATTTAGGGACCCCAGTATGCAGAAATATTCAAACACACCATTTTTAGAATAGGTGGAAATAACACATTTATACTGCATTCAAATAACTAAATTTTTTTTACCCCAAACTGCATGTGATTATCATAAAGTGGGCATGTCTGTAAAGGGGAGACTCGTGGGTACCCATGGAACCGATTTTCATTCACATATCTTGAGGTCAGAGGTCAAGTGACCCCAATGAAAATGGCCAAGCCAGTTTTTCCTCCCCAAAATGTAGTGTAACTTCATAGCGCTATTTATCCTCCTTCCCGACATGCTAGCATGTTTTGGTTGTTACCGATTCCTCAGGTTTTCTAGTTTCATATGATACCAGTACCTTCACTCTAGCTCTAAAACTCAGCCTGCTCCAGCCTCTGAAAGACAGTAAAGTCGGCCTAGGGTGGAGTGGAAGAGGTTAAGGTGTGTTTATAGTTTAAACCCGTACTTCAACAGAGCTGAGGCGTGATGCTTTCTTCTTACCTGTGGTGCACTATGTACGTGATGATGGAGGCGAAGAGGCAGAGCAACATGACCGCCGTGCAGGCATACACGACCGGGTGCAAAAACTCCCCAGGGTACGGGGGGAAAGACAGCACCTTCTTCAGATCCTAAGGCAGAAAAAAAAGAGAGAGAGAAAGATCAGACAGAAGTCATCATAAATACAGTATCATAAAAAATAATCAGCGAGCAAGACCTAGGCCCGCACAGTGACAGCATCTCCGACACCCGAGGACGAAAATGATGAGCTCTCCATATGCATAGGCACAGTAAACTGTGCCGACGAGATATGCAAGCAAAATACAAATGAATGTCAGGGAAATGTCTTCCGAGTTAGAACGCTGTCCAAATCAGCATAAAAGAGTAACAACCCTGTCGAGTGAATATTTTTCCGCCTGCATTTACATTTTGCATTTCAGGCATTTAGCTGACACTCTTAGAGTCAGAGCGACTGAGAGCAACAATAGCATAATCTTCCTAGTGTGCCAACATAAAAAGCAAAACAAAAATGGATAGCGGCCAGGCAAAAAAGACCGAAAAATGAAAACAAAGTTAAGTCGCTTTTTGTGTCTCTAAAAGGCGCATTGTTAACAGACGCTCATTAAGCCCTTATCAACATCACAGTCCATTTGCTTGGTAATTTATTCTACAAGACAAACTTCCTCAATTCTTTTTGACAGCTACAGCTTGAAACTCTGAACTTTTTTAATACATTAAATTATCGTCGTATCTGTAAGCTTCAGATCTGTCGTATTGAGAGACAAAACAAGCTATTGTAAAAAATCTGTACACCATTTGGCATCTCAGTGTGGAGGCAGCGGTGACGTCACGATTTAGGCTCCATCGTGTTGACGCTGCTAAATAAAGCGCACCTTATCTCCATAACCCCGCCAGCTCAGTGTGCGTTTGTGTCTGCGAGAGTGATCCGCACACACGCAAACACACACACACACACGCTGTCTGACTCCATCATTGTCTCAGTGAGTAGCCAAGTGGGATGTTCTCTCTCCGTGTTTATCCAAAAGGCTGATGAGCCTGTCGAGGCCTGCGAGGGGTCGTGACCTTCAAGTGAGCATTTATAAGCATGGTTGTAAAGTAGCGGCCCGAGATGAAATAAAAGGTTTGGGGGGGCGGGCAGGACGCTGGGGAGATGTAGAGCAGCAGAGTGTGTGGTACAGACACTCATCATTGAGTCTAATAATGCCCTTCCTGTGTATTTAAAGAGGGAAAAGGGAAAAAAAAGGAAGAAGAAAGATTAAGAGCCGCCAAGATTTTCTATTCAAATTATAAGTTCTATCTTTTGGAGGTATAAGCAGGCATGGCTCTGATGTTGTTGTGTGCTACTTCCAAGAGATCACTGGGTCTTTATTGTAAACTGCACACTGCATAAAATACATCACTTCTGAAGCACTAAAACATCTTTCCCATCCATCCATCTATCCATCTGTCCATCAATCATCTGTACCCCAGTTACCCTCTACAGGGTCACGGTGGGCTGGAGTCTTTTTGCCAGCTCACAATAGATGAGAGGCAGGACACCTTGGGCAGGTCGGCAGTCTATCACAGGGATAACTCATACAATATCAGCCCTGTCTCCTAGAAATTACATTCCCATACAACTTAACTGCATTTTCAATTACGTTTGGAAGGAAACATATTTTGTTGCGGATTACGTTTGTCTATGACGCATCACAAATACGTTTGTATGTCCGCAGACGACCGCAGCAAGTGACGTAGCACAACAAGCGACATACAGAGCAGGTGACGTGGTATATCGAGCAACCGTTAATGAAAGTTACGCAGTATAATAACGAGTATAACAGGCGAGAAAGTCCACTATGTGCGGGCGAGCAGGAGGAGTGGATGGATGCCAAACAAACACAGTGAAACAGTCATTTTAAGCCAAACCATTTTAGTTTTTTCACTAAACCTAACCCAGTAGTTGTGTTGCCTAAACCAAAGTAGTGTTGTTGTGTTTTTACTTAAAACTGCAACCGTAATCTGGGAGAAAATACATTTTTCCTCGAAACATGATTGAGAATGCAGTTTAGTTGTACGGGAATGTGATTTTGTGGGAGACAGGGTTGCATGTAGACAGAAAAATAACATTTCCTCTCATTCACACCTATAGTAAGACTCAGCATATAAAGAGCTTTGGAGAGTAGTGTCTGTTTTTTAGCCTTTCCAAAACCAAAAACATGATAAAGTCTGGATTACACAGTGTGTTTATCTGCTCTTACGTAACCTGCAAATGCTAGCATGCCCAGCTAACTAGCTCACAGGATCTTCAGCTGGTAACATTAAAAATGTCAGCTGGTGAAGGTGTTTTCAACCAACTAATGGAATGAATGTTAGCTTAATTAGCTAACTACAGCTGATAAAATAGCAATTTAGAAATGAGACGCCAGGTTTTGTCTACTTCTGAAATCAAGGACCCATTATTAAAAGAATGCCGAACAGTTTTGAGGGATAAATCTGCCGTCGTTATCGTTGTAAACTGCAAATGTGCCGTTTTTGAATTTTGGGAAGAAACCAGGGCACTCACAGGATATGAGGCTACCAACCACATAAAACCGAAAATGCTTATTCACACAGAATGGCACCAACAAAGAAAGGCCCCAGCTGGGTGGAAAAAAGGGTCAAATCATAACTGTGAAATATTAACCAGAGATGGAGAGGAAACTGCCATTTCTTTTAACCTGAAAAACGTGTTAGCAAACACTTTTTGCATGTAGACATCCAGCAAACACGGAGCAACACTAGCATTGATTTAGAGTTGTGCCTTTGTCCACCTGATGACTGTAAGTCCAATATTCACACTCCTTTCAGCCCTTTAGGCCCTTTTTAGCTGCTAAATGCTCCACTTTCTTCACCACTTAGTTGTCTGTTGTTTAGTGCTATAACAGGTCGTGTACAGTGAGTTTATCAGAGCTTTTTGCTGAAAACAGCATCAAACTGCATTCTCGATTATGTTTCGAAGGAAACATATTTTCTCCTGGATTACGGTCACAGTTTTAAAAAGCTTTTATTACACGGCTTTGTTGAATACTCAATTCTGATTGGTCAATCACGATGCTCTACGGTCTGTTATTTCTTTATAGCAGACCGTTGCTATGTATAATAGACCGTTGCTATGGGCGCAGTTCTGATCTCGGACTCTGGCGGACTGTTTTTGTGTCAAATGATTGATTTCTTAAGTAAGTAGCTGTGTAATCAGCGGGATAATGTACAGCTAGCGGGTCATTGTTGTGAAATAAACCCCTTCAGGACGATGCAAGGCCCCTGCCGCATCGCCCAGTCAGGATTTATTTCACAACGACAGGCTTGCTATACATTATCCCTTCATAAACACGTGGTTAATGTTGTCAGTTGAAAGAAAACACAACAAAAAAACGCAACAACACTACTTTGTTAGGTTTAGGCAACAAGACTACTTAGGTTTAGTAAAAAAAAAACATCACGGTTTGGCTTAAAATGACCACGACATTGAAACAAAACAAAACAAAAACGCATCACTTTTAGTTTAACACGGGACACAAACAGCAGACTCCCATAGGGGAAAGTCCTGTGTTTGTTGGACTCATCCACCTCCCTCCTACCCGCCTGTAGTGGATTTCTCGCATGCTATACTCGTTATTATAACATGTAACTTTTAATAAAGGTCGCTCGATATACTATGTCACCTGCTATGCGTGTCGCTCATTGTACTACGTCACTCGCTGCGGCCGTCCGCGGACTTAAAAACATATTTTTGATACGTCAAAGACAAACATAATTCGTTACAAAATACGTTTCCCTCCTAACGTAATCGAGAAGGCAGTTTATGTGTATGGGAATGCAATTTTTAGGACACAAGGAGTGATGAGACTAATCAAAACAGTTAAGTCGGGGACTGTCAAACCAAAACCTAAGCTGAAAGATGCTAAAACACACCATGTAGAGCAGAGGGGAGCTGCAGAGTCAGGTGGTAATTCTCGGCGGATTTGTCACTGCACCTCAACACTTTCCAGACACATGTAGTCATTTGATCCATTGCTAATATAAAAAATATTGATTAGAGCAGCTCTAATACTAACTATTATATCTCTGAAGAACTGTTCTTGCCTTACTCTGAAAGGTGGTGGAAGAAAAGAAATCATCGATCCTTTAAAAATACTGACATGAGTTTTTGCAGCTTGTAGCTTGGCCAGAAAAATCAAAGAGGGAGGGACGGGGGAAGAGCTGGAGAGAGAGAGAGGACTGTAATTAGACCTGAGCAATAAAATCTACCATCATTTTGGGAGCACAGACAGATGAAGAGGAAGAGAGAAGGGAAGGACAGTGAGGGTGGGCGGCCCCTTTTGGGGGAAGAACACACGACAAACACATTACAAAATTGTAAACAGCTTCACATAATTTGGAAGCGACAGATTTACAGGGAAGTATTAAGTTTGTATTTGTCCCCGGAGCGATGTCATGGAAGGACAATAAAAAACTGGTGTTAATTACAGCTCAATGAATTGAAGAAAAAAAATCTAGGCCTGAAGCATCAGCAGAAAATCCTGCTGAAATGAAGCTTTTAAGTCAGTAAGCTGATTTATATACTTAAAGAGCAAATAACACTTCACAGGGGTTTAGATCATGAAAAATAACACCGACTTAACTAAAGGTCAAAGAGAAAACACTTCCGAGGGAATCGGTTACTGCATCGGTAAAAACTAAATCGTGCTCAGACACATTGATCAGTTTGCCGTGATGCTAAAGCGTCACATGGTGAGTGACGGCCGCCATAGTTAAATGGCGTTGAGGTGTGAGGGAGGAAGTCAAACGTTCTCACGGGATACATTACCATCATCATCACTGGGCTTATAATGTTGGCTGAGAATGTCAGCCTCTCGCCTCCAGAGTCTTTAACCATTTCTCACCCCAACAAATAAAGCTCAGCAGCCCACAGCTGTTCTGAGCTGCTTCCCTCAAAATCCGTAAGACGTCATGCATCTCAGAAGTGGTTACTCACACAACCATACGTGTGCCCCAGTGCCTTATTACTAAAAAGTAGTACATTGACTTTTAGTATGTAATAAATTAATGTACTGTGCTCACAAACTGCGCCGACAGACGGTCGAGCTGCGGCTTTGAATGCTATTGCCAATTTGATTTCTTGATTTTATCTTTTATTTTGGATTTATTCACAGCACCGTCTGCCATCTTTTTACTTATTGCAGTTTCTAGTAGCTCCTCCATTTCTGTCAAACACTGCATTGTGAGTCAGTAGTGTCCAATAACACCACATTCAAAAATGAAGTAATGTAATTATACATGCTAGCATTTTTGAGTATACTTAATTTAGGATTTTTTGCGCTACATCCTTGAAACTCATTTTGAATTTATTAAAAGCCTAAAAAGCCCTGCTAGCAGCAGAATGTACTGACAGACAGACAGACTAACATCAGCATCCTATAGCTGAGCTGTCGATAGTGGAGCTAAACATCCGGTGGGACTAAAGCTGCAGAAGCAGGATAGGTCTTCATAGCTGAGCAGTAAGATATGACATACTGTACACACACATTGCCTGCTGGGGTCTGGACTTACTGCTGTAGGAGATATGAACCCTTTCAGTGATGAGTCAACCCCTGCTATTTTCAGTTCACTGTAAAGAATAGACAGCGGGCTACCAGGAAGCCTCGGAAGAGTATTGGAGTAAAGCAAAAAAAAAAGATTGTATTTTTATTTTTTTAAATTAATAAATGAAAGTAAATTATTATTGTTCTTATTAAAGGGACTGTATGTAAGTTTTTAAATGTATAAACATTTTTTTATCGTTTTTTTGTTGCCAGTGCGTGAACAGGATGTAACCTGACCTAAAAAAATGAGACCTTTCGCGGCTTTCTGGGTTTCCTTTATCAGCCTGTAGACTGCTTTTAATGAGAAGAATGAGGGGTATTTTTTCAGGGAAAATCCAACGGATGTGATGTGATGTCATGCACGCTTATGAGTGCCTTTAGTCTCTTCAGCTCCGCAACAATAGCCAACGTTCGGTTAGAAATGGAGTCCGCTAACGCCAACAAACGACCAGCCCCCCACCACAACTCAGACTCCAACAAAAACTCCCCGGAAGCACAAAAAACAAAGTTATATCTAGTGAAGCCCATCTTGCAAAACGCGAATGTGAGCGACGTCGAAAACTAGGATCAACATCAGTTGGGCTTTGATTCATTGAGGGACCTTTGTTTGGTTTTGGGCATCAAAACGGACCCAGAGCTGGCAAAATTCCTATTGGACAGGTAAGCTAACATTAGTGTCAAGCATGTGAAATATATAGTGATATTGTGGTTTGAGTTGTCAGTCACGTTACGTTTGGTATTTTTCAACCTGGACCCTATTCTCCCATGTTTTTCTGTCTAACTGACTAATAGCAACAAACATTTCTGAAACTGGTCCAGTATTGAGGGAGAGCGCTGTAGACGGCAGCTGCTCACGGGCTGTAATATAAACCTATTGGGGCAAGCTGGCACCGTCATTTATGTCCACTAAAAGTGCTTGTTTTTGCCACTGACAGGCTCTGATTGTTATTATAAGCGTCTGAGATTATGGAAAGAGTCTCACTCAAGGAGAAGTCTTGTTCTGAAGTCTGGCGAGGTGACGTGTTGCTGGAAGACAACGGTGGAATAGTGGAATACATCCATGGTGGAAAAGCGAGTGGCAGCCGGACAGAGTTTGTTGTGTTGGAGTACAGGCAGCATGGCTTAGTGTTATCTGAAAGATTTTCAATGTCATGGCTGAATTTTTAGATGATTGGTCACGTTTATGTGAGCCAGAGTAAATGGATATTCAGATTTCACAACGAGACTTCTCCTTCAGCGGGACTTGAACACAATAACAAACAGACCGGATCAAGAGAAAGGTAAGATAATGGGTCCTTTCCATAATGTTGTCAGACACTTATAATAACAATCTGAGCCTGTCAGTGGCAAAAACAAACACTTTTTGTTACATTAAGTGTGCAATTGTCCTCGTAGCTTGTTTGGCAGCTGCCTGCTGCAGCGCTCTCCCTCAATACTGGACCGGTTTCAAAAAATTGTTGTTCCCATTAGTCACTTAGACACAAAAACATTGGAAAATAGGGTCCAGGTTGAAAAACACAAAAGTTACCCTTTTATTTTATGAGAAAAAAATGCCAAAAAAATGTGAATATTTGCTGGTTTTCCTAGTTTTCCATGATAGTAAACTGAATATCTTTGGATTTTGGATGGTTAATCAGCTAAAACAAGCCGTTTTGAATATCATCAATGTGGAATATGGAAAATTCTGATGGGCATTTTCACTATTTTCTGATATATTATAGACCAAATGATTGAGTCATTGAGAGATTAAATAGAAATAGAAATAACTGTTAGTTGCAGGCCTAGACAGGGAGCATCTTTTGAGAGATATTACACCCATAAAACGGCAAAACGATGTCGCTGTTGAAGTAACATTTCACACAATAGAGCTGACACAATTAATCAATTGTCGATGAACAGAAAATTAGTCTGCAATTATTTTTAGCCCGACTACAAAGAATCAGGAGCATCACAAAAACTAAAAGTGGTGACTAACAAGCAGACATTTCAGGCTGAAGTGCTGGTGGACCAGGCTGCTTCCAGGCCAGCCAAAGAGGGACAGCAGTAGCCTAAAGGTCTGAGAAGAAGCTGGCTGGCTGAAAAGTGAATGGGTAACAACCCTACTACTACAGAGGTACCCTTGTGCAAGGTGCCGAACAGCTGCTCTGAGGCCAACAATAGAGGAACTGCCATTTTAAGGGGCAGCAGCACATACAGCAGGAGTGTATGAAAGAGAAGAAGGGCAAAGCTGGAATAAGAGTGTGCATGCTCAGCAGAACTCTCCTCTGGACAAATAAAGGTTACAAAAAAAAAGACCTTACAGCAGACAGAGCTTGAGGAGAGAGAATAGAGAGGAAAAGGAAGAAGGATGAGGGGGAGACTGTCCCTTTCAGCAGATGGAGAGGCCCACGGAAAAATGGCGAGGCGGACTACACGGTGCCCTGAACAAATTGTTCATATGGCTCCTAGAAGCAGTGTTTATGCTCCTGGGGTGATGTGGGGCAAACTGCTGCAGCACATGTACTGTACTTATACTGAACACTATATACTACAGCTTTTCTGCAACGTTGTTATTATCCACCTATTAGTTGAAGAAGATTAATTATACGCACATCACGTAGGTGCGAGGCAATCAGAACAGCGTCGGTAAAGAAAAAGGTTACGCCTGCACATTACTCCATGCCACAATTACTACAGACTATGTTTCGGTCCTGCTTGGATCTTCGTCAGGTCAAAGTGTTTGAAAAATGGAAACCACACCTATATATTTATTTCAAAAACATTAAAAATGCTTTTTCTTTTTTCCATATTGGGATTTGATATAGATAACACTCGTTTAGAAGAGTGTTAGAACTCAATTTTTGTAAATGTATTTAAGATTTCTTTCCTTTTTCCTCTAACGTAATGTAATATTTTTGAATGTAGGTGATGTATTTTCCGGTGTGATGATGAATATGACATAATGTTCATTAATAAGATATGTTTGATATTTAGAAGTATGATAATTAGAAGTTGAACTGTTAGTGGATGTTTTATCACGCTGGTGTTTTGGATGAATCACACCTGCCATCATTAGAGCTTGTTTGCCTACTGGTGCGCTTTATGTTGGGTTCTATGGGTACCCACGAGTCTCCCCTTTACAGACATGCCCACTTTATGATAATCACATGCAGTTTTGGGCAAGTCATAGTCAAGTCAGCACACTGGCATGTTATGATTTGAGCATATTTTTTTATGCTAAATGACCTGTGAGGGTTTCTGGACAATATTTGTCATTGTTTTGTGTTGTTAATTGATTTCCAATAATAAATAATATACATACATTTGCATATAGCAAGCATATTTGCCAACTCCCATGTTGATAAGAGTATTAAATACTTAACAAATCTTTAAGTTTAATTTTGAACAGATACAAAAAAAATGTGTGATTAATTGCAATTAACTATGGAAAATCATGCAATTAATCTGATTAAAAGGGTAATCAATTGACAGCCCTAGTACTTTTTCTATGTACTTAATAGATTGTTAACTGTTTGTGGATGTTTTACCACACTGGTGTTTTGGATGAACTACACCTGCCATCATAGAGCTTGTTTGCCTATTGGTGCACTGTATATATAAATATATAGGTGTGGATTTCACTTTTTAACCACTTTGACCTCATGAAACAAAGTCAATAAAAATTGTGGCAGGTGTTACCTTTTTCTTTACATAATCCACCCATTTTTTAAAGCATGTGCAGATTTTCTTTCTCTTAAAGGCTGCTAGGTCGCCTCCTGTACATCTAAGTTACGTATAGATCTCGCTGTGCTGTGCAACAGTTACAGACTGTAAACTTGTAATTCCCTTGTTGACCCGGCTGTCATGATGACTGATAGGCCATTGGCGTAGCTCGCGGCGCACTCTAAACAACTGTTGTACTCTTCCTTGCAGAAGCCAATAGCAGAATGTCAGCTGAGGCCAGCCAGCTTCAAATGTGATCCCTCCACTCCATGCTATTATCATTATTGCTATCGTATTACATCACAGCACCACTGGCCACTTTATTACAGTGTCTGCGTGGCAGGACAATGTGACAGCGCAATTCATTACAGCGAGGCAACGATATTACCATACAGGGCAGCTTAGTTTAGCCTATTCTGGATTAGCACTGGCATGTTACGTCTAAACATGCCTCCATTGTCCCCTAGCGTCTGCAGCTAAACAGGCCCCTGATCCCCTGCTTGTGTTGTAGTTACAACTTTAATCCCGGATCCTCCCTCCCCACGCCAAAATCAGATTACCAGAGTCAATTAAACTTGATCCATAATCTCAGCTCGCAGGCACAGTGGGTGCAAGGTTATCAGCCCTGCAAAATAAAATGGGGCAAATACACTGTGAGGACTTACAGGCTCGGTGTCTGACGAACCGCGCAACCTGTAGAACCCAAAAACTCTTTTGCAAATTGAATGCATTTGGCTTTTAATTGATGCTGTTGATGCCGCAGAATCTGTAAGCCAATCTGTGACATATGTCCTCGCAAATGTGCTCCTTTTCCCCGTTGTAATCACATCGGTGCACGCAAGAATGCACAAACATTGTGGGAGAGAGGGAAGAGGAAGGGAGGGAGAGAAAAACAAAATTAAAATCCTCTAGTGAACAGCCTGCGGGCTGCCGGCTCCCACCCAGCACTGTATTTTATCATCCTTGAGTGGCCGCGTGAACGCTGCAACAGAACCGGAGTGCAAATCAAACCCACTCTGGCTCGCCCCGTACAGTAGACCGCCGGATAACAGAGAGAGAGAGACGGGACAGCAGACGGGACAGCAGTCAAGAAAAAACGGCCACGCGCCATTAATGCAGGTCGTCAATGTTTCAGCTGCACCTTGTGGTTGTCACTCAGCTCGTAGCTTTGAGATACGGTCACGCTCGTAATCAGCGCCTCGCGTCGGCGAATGTTCAACAGCGGAGGCAAACGAGGCCCACCGTGAAACGAGTAATCAAATCACGTGGCGGCATCGAAGCACACATCCATCAAATCAACCGACATTATGGGCTGATGAGGAACCTCGCTCGGCGTGGAAGATGAGCGCCGTCATTTGAGGCTCAGACGTATCCTTCGCGGTGTGTTTATCTCCTCAAACATCAAGGGGGCATTGTTTCATTAGCATTAATTTCTCTAGAGCCCCAGATTGGAAGTGTTGCATTTAGCTTTAGGCCGTTCAAATTCCTATATAAATGTTATAGCAATCGCTGTTCTGTGGAGATATTTTAAAGCGTGACTATCAAATAAATGAGCCTCGTGCACTGCTCAACCTTGAGTACAAGCTCATAATTCACTATAGGCAAAACCCCCCTCTACGACTGGAAACAAAGAGACACGAGTACTCACGTCTGCTACCGACAGAATGAATCAATACGAACAAATGTGAAAGCAGAGAGAAGATAGCTTTTTAATATAAGACGGAGACATTGCAATGACTCTAATCTCTTTCTTTCTTCGGCTTGTTATTTATCCAGGGAAGATTTGCTGAGCATGATGCCTCCTTTCACACTCATACAGTAAAAACACATGGCTACTGGGAGATACTCGATCTTACCACAGGCTGACTGGTGTTTACTGAGGAGCTCCGCTTTTATCAAAAGCTCCCTGACACAAAGACGTGTTTCATGTAGGGCTGGACTTTAATAGCTTTTTATCAGATCTGAATCCATTATTGAACTCAAATCCTCTCACAATCCCTCTCACTGTGTTGCCAGTTTATTAGGTACACCTAGTAATGCAGTCTAATACAACAGTTGTGCAGTAACTCATCCCACCACGTCCCTGTTGATTCAAATGGATGATCATTTTGGAGGCTGCACAGCAGTTACCTTGCACGGCAGCTGCCTTCCCTTAATATCACAAGAGAATTGCGAAATCCATCTTGTCAGGCTTCAAATAATGCGTTTGTGTCCGAACCACAGTGATGATATGACGCTATGGTGCGACCAGGTCTTTACGGACATTTTTGGAAACAGACTTAGTCCCTTAGTGTTATTGTATTATTATGGTTATAATCATTACTGTGACTATAAACTTATTTTCCTAGCCTATTTGTGGTACATTTAATGTGTGATATGCTGGAGTAATTTAGCCTCCTGGCCACTAATCGTCTATTTAAGGATTCACAACATTTCACTCGGGTTGACTCCTCTTTCCAGTCACGCTCTGAGGAAGACCCAGTGTGGATCGAAACCGGTCAGTGTTCTCCTGTTGTTCAACTTTGATATGCCCTAAACCAATAAAGCCATTTTAACTACACCCTTGTCTCGGTGTGAGTGTGCCTGAAGTAAGCCCAGGGGCTTCACTTTGACTAGTCTGACTTCAAGAGCACCTTGCATTCACCTGGAGTTTACTAAGGCTACTTCTCAACCAGGAGCACCCGGTATTTTCTATGGGGGAATGAATGTAATGAGAATCCGTTCAGTAGTTGTTGAGACGTTTCACTTAAAACCACAAATGTCAATATTGTGATAGAGGAAGTCAGGGTGGATGAATGTTTGTCCAAAATGTATAATAATCCATCCAATAGTTGTTGAGATATTTCAGTCTGGACCAAAGTGGAAGAACGACTGACAGACTGACGTTTCTAGCCATGCTGCTAGCATCATTTTAAAAGTACAGTTGCATACACTGAACCACACAGCGATAAATACCCCAAAACATAAACACAATCGAATAGAAACCACTGCACCATCACATAGCTGCACAGATAACTAACTGTACAAGAAACAAGTGTGACCAGACCAGGCAGCAACCTCCAAGTCTGAAAAATGAAGCCAATGCAGAAGTGTCTTAAACTTGCATTCTTTCTAATAGCCAGCAGGGGGCGACTCCTCTGGTTGCAGTTTATTTAGTAAATTATGGTCCCATTTAGAGTCAAATAGACCATAAAGCAGGGGATGCTTTAGGGCGTGGCTACCTTGTGATTGACAGGTCGCTACCACAGCATTGTCCGGTCTGGGAGTTGTCCGTGTTTTCATCTTACAATTTTAACCCTTTCAAAGTGTGTTTTCAGTTCATGAAATTTAATTATAACCTTAGCTCCACGGTCTCAAGTCACTTCTGGTCTCAAAAAAACAACATGGCAACGATCATGATGTGGAAAACATATACGGAATCACGGACTTCGATGATGGAAATGGAATTAGCAGAATATCCACGAAGCAGAATATCATGGAATTTGCCAAAATGGGGATGCAATTTATAAATTTCTGGGTTTTCTCACAGTTTTTTTCTCACAGCGCCTAAACCCAATAAACAGAAAAGAAATGATCCCGCTATGTTTTGGTTTCATTTACACACAATCTCTATGTTGGCGTTTCACCGAGGATGAGGCTCCGCTCCTCCACACACAGACACATGTCAAAGAAGCCCTCTGAAACCATGAGCGTAGTTCACATTACACGACTTTAGCCCTGATTTTCTCATCGCCGACAGTTTTTGGAGCTTTCCCAACCAAAGCCTATAGCCTATAGCCAAATAAACCGTATTTCATCGAGCCCTATAGGGCGACGTCACGGTGACTACGACCACTTCTTATATACAGTCTATGGACCATACTGTGGTGTAACTCATCCTCAAAAATTATCTTTGGACGAGTAAAGACACCAGCTTGGAGAAAGTATGTTCACAAGACAACAGCCAAGATTCATTTCAGATTCTGCAAGTTACTTACAGAATTGAAATAAATTAGCTGCTGATACAATCTGTCATTTCACCTGACAGTTAGTGCTGGCTAAAAATGAGAAACCTGCTACCTGAATGTTGTTATGTTGCTCTTTGTTAATAAAAAATGATCAAAGAGTGATAAAAGATTACATTGGACTTCCAGGTAATCTTGCCAACCCGGAACCAAATCCACAATTGTATTAGCCGTCTGAACACAACCCCGATTTCATGTCAAGGTTTTTTCACCTCATTTCACCACATTAGATTCAAGCCGCCACCCTGCGCCTCCATACTTGTGAGAAAACCTTCCATCTCCTCAGTGTGAGAGCATAAATCAATAAAAATAAATCTGAGAGAAGATTGGTTTAAAATGTAGAGCAGAGAGGCTGGAATGAGACTAACCTCTTCGACAGGGTTTTGTTTTAAAGTGACGATATGAGCGAGCCTGAAACTCTGCCTGCCAACATCATGTCTCATCGTCTTTGCACGTGTATGTGTGTGTGTGTGTGCATGAGAGAGAGAGAGAGAGAGAGAGAGAGAGAGAGAGAGAGAGAGAGAGAGAGAGATGGTTGGTAGGTGTTGTCTGAGAGGGGTGACTCATCTCTTCCAATCGCTCCACGCCACAGAATGCTCAATGGATGAGGTCCACACACACACTCACAGTTACAGGCGTGGACACGGCAACACACACATACACATGCCAGAAACACCTCGGCTCTCTTTACACACACCGCTCACGCTCTGCTCTCAAGTCCCTGAGATGGCATGCTGTTCAGCACACAGAGTGGGAGCATACATTACAGCAGTCCGCACCTTGTTCCCTTGCTGGTCGATACGTTGTACCAAAACATGCCATTTTTCCCCCCTATAACAACGGATGAGAGTATAGTGCAGCGCTCCACAGGTTCTGCTCTGTTAACACTTAAAAGACGACGCGGCGGAGAGTGGGTGCACGGTAAACCCAGCCTCTGCAAGCAACACAATGCAAACAGCCTCTCTCACAGAATGCATCGCTCTCCGGCAGTGGAGGTCTCGGTGGGTAAATAAATGTACGTTTGCCTGTGTGGTGCTTAACGGCGCCGAGCTTTACAGAGCACTCACAAAAACACCACCATTTTTTCATGCCCTTTCTCTGTCTCCAGTACAAACCTGTACCAGCCCTTCTGGTGCTGACTGACTACATAAAAAAGCAACTGTGTAATGTTGGGCATTTCATGGCTCTATTTGCATCACTATAGAAATTACAATGCATGTTTGCAGGTATGGGGTTTTGCCACCACCTCCCTAGAACGCCAAAATAAACGCCTGACACCTCGTTTCCTCGTTTTTGTTTTGTGTCCGTAAACCCGTGTATTATACATTCAATGCAAAGAAATGTGTCTCGTCACGGATGGATAGAAACATCCATTCATCAATCCATTATCTGTAACCACTAATTCTATTCAGGGTCGCGGGGGAGCTGGAGCCGATCCCAGCTGACATTGGGCAAAGGTTCGGTACACCCTGGACAGGTCGCCAGACTATCACAGGGCTGACACAGAGACAGACAACCATTCACACTCACATTCACACCTACGGGCAATTAAGAGTCACTAATTCACCTAACCTGCATGTCTTTGGACTGTGGGAGGAAACCGGAGATCCCGAAGAAAACCCACGCTAACACGCAAGACCACAACCCCCGCAGATATGGGAAAGAAGTTACTGCATAGACATAAAACTGTTTTTAATATCTAACATTATGAGTCTGTTTTTCGCCATTCATTCTAGACGAATCACATTTATAACGTCACATTTTTTCTAAGTGGAAAGTTCGACGGCATATTTAGCTAACGGTGGTAGCATGCTACCTGTGTAACATTGAGTGCATGCTAGCTGGTTCATTTGTCTTTTAACAAATTAGTTCACAAAACTGCTAAATATGCCGTCGAATATTTCACTTAGAAAAACATGTATAAATAGAGCTGTGTTTACAGTATATCCATTGGTATATCAATTCGCTAATATCTACAGGGCGCTATTCCACAGGAAATTAGCATAATATCCATCAGTTTATAAATTCGCTACACGGTGTATACGGTCTGTCCGTTATCTGCCGCAAAAGTTCTATTTTTTCAACGTATTCAAGGCAAATTACGGACCCACAAAAAACAAAAATGGAAGGAGTAGTTTCGTAAACACTAGGGCTGACCTGAATACCATTTTTTAGGCTTCATGTCAGTGCTGGCTGACATGTTCTTCCGCCTGTCGGTCTCCATCTCCCTTGTTTCAGTGCCGCCGCCAAACTACTGCACACACACACACACACACACACACACACAGACACACAGACGCACCTCTACACACAACAAACAGCGATATCCATCTGAGAATAACTAATAATAATTCATGTTGAAAATGAATAATGAATAATGCTGTGGGATTATTCCATATTTTCATGGGCTATTTTTGGGGATTTATGCTTTATTATTACATACTTACATGTAAAAAAACGACGCGTTCGAATACTGATTTGGAGGTTGATTACCATGGCAACGGTCGTAGCTTCGAAGCATTCTGTTTGAACACATCAGTGATCACGAGGTTCCCATGGGAATGAATGAACTTCCGGTTGACTTGTATACATACGCAGAGCCGTGTGGGAACGAGGTGTTAGTCAGGAGGTGTAACCGGTGCTGGACTGCTCTCTCTAACTGTGGCAGCGTTTAGCCCCCTGAGAGAGAGGTGCTGGGAGAGAAGGAGGGGGTGTGAGGGATGCTCTTGAATGAATGCAGCCAACCGTGCAGAGAATAAATGCATGAAGAATGTTATGTAGTGCATCTAACAGAAAACAGCTTGTAGCAGGGACGACAATGAAAAGCCATGATGGAGGAGATAAGGACACAAAGAGTGATTATATAGACAAAAGGCGTGGCGACAGATGGAGAGAGAAGAACAGAAAGGTAAATCACTACCCCTTCAGACCCAGGAAGCTACTGTATGTCTGACTCTCCCTCGGCCTCTCTCGTCCCATCCCCTCTGTCCCCCGACCGCAATGCAATTTTCCTCCATTTTTGATTACAGATCGCTCGCCGTGATCTCAGCCCAGTTCCATTTTACCGTCTGACAGTTGTGCTATCTGTGCCATTTAGACCTAAGTGGACGCTCCATCTCCTCCACCAGCAATTTACATGTTTGCATCTCGTCAGGGCCATTTGAAAGGCAAAGTGTCAGGGCAGTGAAAGAGGAGGGAATTTCAGTCCCCAGATTAGTTTTCACCTTTGATACCAGAGCACATCGCTCACACCAGCGATACAAAGGCTCGTCTATGGATGGGTAATTTACTCCGACATATTTTCAGACATGTCTTCACCCTATATAGGCATGGCAACAGTCCACATGAGCTCATACCAAGACATGAAGAAAACACTTGAGGATGAAATGCCACTCAAGATTTCCTTTTAAAATGATCAAGCTCACATTGTTGTGTTCTGCAGCATCAAGGAGAAGCTTCTTTCAAACTACCTTGCCCACTGAGCCCACCCAGCCGGCACCTTGGATGATATCAAGAACCGATCTTGGACCCTTTCCTTAGATTTACTTAATTGGACTTCTAATAACAGATCAGAGATTTTATGAATGTTCAAATATAATCTCGTTGTTGCATATTGTGTTTCTTCTCTGATACAATTTTTCTGTTCATTTTTAATAGCCATTTTTCCACCTACAGCAGCTGTTGCACTCCCAGCTGTCCAGGGAGGAGGAGGAATCTCTCTTTGAATAGACTCTCCTGAGGTTTCTTCCTTTTTTTTCTCTCTATGTGCTGAGGTTGTTTGAGGAGTTATTCCTTGTTGCCGTCTTGGGCCTCATCATTTAAAAAATTACGATGCCAGTACCAATACCAGTACCCTTAAAGTGACACCGATACCAATAGAGTACTTCCTTCGATACCCATTATATGAATGGAAGCTGTGTGTGTGTGACGCACTGGCTAGCTAATCGCCTCCGCACTGCACAGCGCTCATTAAACGATTACGGCTGTTGTCGCGTCACGATGAAGTGTAGCGCCCATCCTAGCCTTGTTAGCTGTGTTCAGAGTCATGTGCAGGCAGGCAATCCTGGCTGTCTGGGTTGTAGCTGCTGCTGCTGTGGTAGTGGGCCAGTAACACGTTGAATTAAATCGAAGAATGCTTGCGGCTATTAACTGCGAGCAAAACCATACAAATAGTCATTTTTTTCTAGGTCTGGGCACAAAAAGGATCGATCGCAGGTATCATTTGACTGGAGAAGCTTTGATACTACTTGGTACTGGGTTATTTCGGTGGACACCTTACCGATACGCATCCTTAGTAAACGGGCTATTCCGTTTGGATATTCTGAATTAGGCTTTATTCCAAATGCAGCATTTTCTGATAAAGACATGTGGGATGTGCCGATATTATTCATGTTTTAGGAGCTTTCTTTGGACGTGTATACAGTGCATTCGAAATGTGCATCTCAATCTGGGTTTTACGGCAGTTTGCGACAGACGGACCCGTAGCCTCTTGCCTGTTTTCGGCCAGCTCTGTGCGTTGTTCACACACCGACTAGCTGACGGTTTGTAGAGATGCATGCGCAAAAGAAAAACCCTCCTTTCTGGTTTTAAACATCATGAAAGGCTTGGATATCAACAGGTTTTTGGATATGCGCAAATATTGCAACGTTTTCAAGAAGGTGGCTAAAAGGAATGAAAGAGGGAGGCTGTTTTCGCACGGTCGAACAAGTCCGCCACCAGTTACGTTAATTAGAGTACGCACGGCTGCATGTAAACGTGAATATTAGTGGAATATTAATTTTCATTAGCCATGTAAACAGCTTAGTAGGAATGTTGTCTTTTTTTTAGAATAAGGGCAAAAAAACAATATTTTTTGCATGTGAACATAGTCATTGTATGTGATATTGGGCTTTGCAAACAAATCAGACTTTTGACTCCTTATCATACATGTTTCTTCAGTTTTTCTTCCTTTTAAACCCTCTACTTGTCCCAACCATTGTCACGGGCCAATTCACGGTCCCGAATCATTAGCTACAGCCCTGTTGATGTGTGAGTCACCCCATTGTGAGGAGAGATCCGAGTAGCCAAAATGGCCAGCTCCAATCCTCCTTCAAGGATAAAGACTGGCATTATTCTGTTTTTCTCATTGTCAACAAATCCCATAAAAAGGCTAAAATCACAATTAATGTACTTCCCCAACTGGTCTGTGTCAATCCCACGCCCAATTGCTTCTAATGAAGACATAAATCTTTAAAACAGAAAGGCCAAAAAAGGCTCAGTAATGTCCTTAAAGTGCTGGGAACTGTAGTTTTAAGCAAATGTTATTAAACAGAAGTACATAGTGCCTTTAGAGGGACTATTTTTAGCTGCAGACTAATGACGGTGAATTTGACTCCAAATAAACTGCAGTGCCCACGTTAATGGTAATGAAGGAACGTGTCGTGGCTCACTGATGTGTTTTAATTCTTTTTGGACAACAATGGAGCTCTACGGCTCAGAGGAATAAGCTACATGTATATCAGGCTTCGGCTACACAGGCAATACCTGTTAGAAATAAAAACACGTTGTTGTTTTTGGTCTTTTCATTTGATTTGAAGACGAACAGAAAAAAAAAAAAGAACATCACCAGCGTTATCATTTATGGCTTGTCCCTACTTGTTAAATGCATGCTGCTTCTTGGTCTTGTCCTATCAGTGAGCACAGATGCATGGTTGAACCGCTCTGTCTGTGGGATTGTCTGTCCCAGATATCATCAGGTGGTCTTGCAGTTCATGATTGGATATGAAAAAATAGAAAATTGTGAACAATTTGCAAGGTTGGGTCTAATCTCGCAAATCCTTGGCAGCCCCGCTGTAGCCAACGGGAGAATACTTTCCTGCATGAAAACAGTGAAATGTATTATATTAATATCACATTCTAAGAGAAGCAAAGCCGTGAGACCTCTGACTAAAAATCTGAAGGGCTCTTAATAGACCTTGCCTAAAGATATACCCCTTGTCATGTTATCGCTCCCCCTTCAAATTACGCGAGTCTTTCTGCTGTCCTTATCTTCCCCCTAGGAGGGCACAGGGGGCCACGTTGCATCAATGGCTGCTCCCTAATTATAAGCCCAGTAACCAGCAGCAGCAGCAGCAGCAGCAGCTCATGTGCAGCGGCAGCTCAACCCGTACTGTAGATTTAAAAAGAGGGGCATGGCTGTACTCTCCATGTAAGCTGAGGAGAAGAATGCACTTTTACAAAGCGGTCATGAGGTTAAACGTCAAAGGTCGTTGTGATCCTGATTGGTTGTGACCAAAAAGGCCATGGTGTGTAATAAACTACTTTTGCAAGAGCTTAATTTTGCAAGTCTGTTATGAAAATGACTGTCGCTTTTAACCTTTGGCCTTCTCTGTTTTTGTGGTGATATACTTTTGCTAATCAGGGCCTGGCAGCAGCAATGGAGGGGCAGAGGAGGGCATTCTGGGAGCTGTAGCCTTGGCTGACAACAGAGGTGGACATTAGGCTTGCTGCGGTAGTCGGTGTTACCAGTGTTACCAGTGTTACATGGTGTTTGGGCACACACCGAGTACATTACATACCGCCACCCCCAGCGTTGTCTTGCTTTTTTTACAGAAATAAAACCCATTTAGTTCACTTTTGCATATCAGCGCCGTGTTATCAATACATAGTCGGACGACGAACGCTACAAACTGAAAGTGTCTGCTTCGTAGGGAGTCTCAGCTCAGAGTAGCAGGAGTCATATTTCACACACACGGGACGAGAGAAAGTTCACAGACAAGATGATGGCGGAGGATTTGGTGTTGAAGCGAAAAGCAAAAGTGCCTATTTGGTAATTTTTCAGATTTAAACCCAATGCTATAAGGGAACCATAACGTTAATTGAGGTAATCACCGTTTGGAGGACGGAGCGGTCACAGGCGGTGTGCACAGCGGAGCAGCGCCGGGTCCCCGCAGCAAAATCTCGACCGGAGAGGCCAGACACCCAACGTTAAAGATCAAAAGTAAGCGCGCTACACATATTGACCATCACCTTTTCTTGTAAAACATCCGGTGTAATTGGTAACACCGGTGTTGTCACAAGTTTATTAACCGGTGGGAAAATGTCTTCACTGTCACATCCCTAGTGGACATACAGATAGACAGCCAGCCATAGGACTAGATCACTTCCTATACTGCCCTAATAGAGAAGAAAATAAGCTCTTAATGTGTTTGTCTAGACTGCCAAGCATTGTGCAAACAAAGCGCTGTCCGGTTCGGTTAAATGCAGCGCACAAATACAGCAGCACCAATTGAAAGCCAGTGACAGAAACTCAAACAGAGGCAGAGACAGAGAGAGAGGCTGTTTACACGGCATGCCCTCATTTCTACCAAGCTGTCTCTGGGGTTCAGAGAGGGTCGCACTGTCGGCTAGGGAGCAGCTGGTGAGGGAGGGGATGGAGGGAGACATTTGAACATGGACACTTTCAGATCAGATGCCATATTATGATGTGAACAGCTCTTTTTTTTTCCCCGAGTGCTGTTTGTTTGGTGGAGACTGTGTGTACCGACACTGTTTCAGGACATGAATCATGTATGTCAGATGGCCTCTGTCACATGCAAAAGGACAAGCGGGACCTGTTTCATTTGAATCACTTGTGACTAATCGGAGACGGTGGTGCAGCAGATGTATGCGAGTCCACACGCTGCTGCCATAAAAACAACTCATTTATACCTCCTCCAAGTGTTTATATCTCACTAATTGTTTGAGGAAATGTGTGCCAAAATCATCAACTTGGAAATAAAATCAAAATGCGACTACATCATTATCTTTCATAAAGACTGCTTGTCAGCAAGGACAGTTTTACATTTCAAGCAAGCGGTTTGCCTCTCAATATTAAAAAAAAACAAACGTAGCACAGTTTTGGCTGCCAATTAATCAGTGGCCGTATATAAACAACATCAAAACCATGGGACCATCGAATAGCCTATTAACTTTCTTTACACACACACACACACACACACGTACACACATTAAGTGCAACAATCCCTTCTGCTGCGAGCAGCACTATTATAATCTGTCATACACTTAGCTGAGGAGCATACATAATTTGAATAACAATAGGTTAAAGCAATGCAATTTGTATCCGGGCTAAAAGACGGATACGCACCGCATTCAAAATAGAGCGTCCGATACAGAGCGTCAGGGAAAAAAGGACCAATAGGCAAAACTGCAGCAATGTCCGGGCAAAACTGTCAATGTCTGAGAGAAATGGCGGTCTGTGAGATCTGAACTCATTGGTCAGGGAGGAAACAATCTGCATCACATGTCGGGTTATTGGCCTAACGCCTTAACGCCTGCTGGATGAGCCAGACATTTCCCCTTTCACACCAAAGCAGGTCTGCAGTCAGCAAACACTGAGAGGTTAAATCAGAACAGTAGCAACAGAAAAAAAGGCTGCAGTGGCGATGTGGTTTAAGCAAACACACACACACACACACACACACACACACACACACACACACACACACACACACACACACACATACATACACACAAAGCAATCCCCATGTGCTGAAGTAATCATGCCCGACATCATATTTAAGTTAATGCTTACAAATGGAACATGAGTGCACGTATTAAATATTAACCTAAGCCAAACCTCAACTCAACAGCACAAAGCTAAGCCTCAGTGTAGCCGGTTAAGTGTGAGGAGGCTGCGTGGTGGCGCGCTACCCGCGGATGGAGGTGGATTAGTGCTCGCCTGTCAGCTGCCACGTTTGGAACAAGTGCAAGTGAGGTAAAGGGTGAGAGGTAGCTGATGATAAGTGGGCTGCGAATAATTCACCTTTACTCTAAGAATTAGCTTAAGCTGCGTAATTATGACAAAGCTCAACACCAACACAAACACACATTAATAATGCATTACTCATTACTCATATCCTGTAAAACTACGTGGTTACTTTTAGTTAGATTTGTGGTTTTCTCTACATGCACAGACAATTATATTTCACATTAGGGAAGTAACTAAAGATTATTTTCATTGTTGATTAATCTGCTGATTATTTTCTCGATTAATCGATTAGTTTCCAAAGCCCAAGATGACATCTTCAAATGTCTTGTTTTGTTCACAACTCAACGATATTCAGTTCATTGTCATAGAAGAGTAAAGAAACCAGAAAAAAAAAAAATCACATTTAAGAAGCTGGAATCAGAGAATTTAGACTTTTTTTTTCGCCATCTTGGTTATTTGCAACCAGAAGTGACACGAGAGGGTGAAACTAAGTACAACCGAACGCTGAATAAGACATTTTTAGGCGATCAAATGTTAAAATTAAGAATAAAGTTCTAAGACAAAAACAGGGACAACTCCCAGACCGGACAACGCCGTGGTAGCAACCTGTCAATCACAAGGTAGCTACACCCTAAAGCATCCCCCGCTTTATGGTCTATTTGACTCTAAATGGGACCATAATTTACTAAATGAACATCATGCTGTTGAAGAAGACTTGAAACTAGTGATTAAGATCATAAACTCATGTTTACAATGTTTACTGAGGTAATAAATCAAGTGAAAAGTAGGCTCATTTTCTCATAGACTTCTATACAATCAGACTTCTTTTTGCAACCAGAGGAGTCGCCCCCTGCTGGCTATTAGAAAGAATGCAGGTTTAAAGCACTTCAGCATTGGCTTCACTTTTCAGACCCAGAGGAACATCTACCAGCACATCTAAAGCTCATTAATTTCACATGTTATATCTGTACAAATAAATAAAGCTGTGATTTTATGGGAGGTTATCCGCTGAACTATTTCCCAGCCAGGAGCAGTGACTTTTCCTCGTTGTCACAGCGAGGTTCCTCCTCTTCTCCAGAGGCTAAGAGGTGTTTATTGTATGGTGCCCTGTTCCTCTGACACAAAGCTCCTTTTTTTAAATCCACTATCAGCTAACACACAACCACAAGGCATCACCCCCCTCTGTTGATATCACAGCCTGTCATCGCCCCTTCCTTCTTCCCCTCCCACTACAATGCATATCAACAGAATATGCCAACACAGAGCTGTGAGACGCGGCTGCATATCTAAACAGGTCATCGTCATTATCACTGCAAATCCCTTCATCTCCTTAAACACACACACACACACACTAAAGCTCCTTTAGTATGAAAATATCTCAGAGATAGGAAAGTCCAAGGCACGAGGATGGAGTTAACTGCACCGAAGCTGGCGCCTGCTTGTGGGCGAGCGATGAAAACTGGCTTGTTGTCTCATTATGTCTGCCTTAAGCGAGGATGTGGACAAAGGACTAATGAGGACACACAGATTTCTATATGCTGAAAGATACACAAAGACACAAACAAGAAAACACTGTAGCTACAGAAGATGTGAAAGTTGCCACGAGGTTATTTTCAATTAGCAGCACGTCTCTTGCTCGACTTACAGTATGCATGTATTCGCCATAATTGCTAAACAAGAATGCCCTAAACGTGGATTGAATTTGAGTAAACAACTCCCTTTAAAGGTGTTTTTTTTTGTTAAAGAATGCAATCACAATCAATTGGTGTTTCCTCTCCACTGAAGGCTTTCTAATTTTATCTCCTCTTCCCTCCTACCATCCATTCATCCTTCATTTCCTCCAAGTTACTACCTTTTCAGAGGCAATAATAGTGATTGAGTAGGCAATAAACATTTTTTTGCACCAAAAAAAGCAAAGTAAAGCTGATATATTGTTTGTATAGTGAAGCCTGATTATTTCTGTGTTCTCAGGATAAGAGAGGACGGACGCATGGATTCTGCTGTTCCTCTGTATGGGAGACGAGACCTGGTGGTCAGCTCCAGCAGTCAGCAGTAATGTCACGCTGGTATCGAGCCGGTAGGAGGCTCAGCCAATGAGAACTAATGTATCAACGTGGGATCCTGTCTTGGTTGGTTTGGTTCAAGATGGAGGTGCAGCGGCGAAGACAAGTGAATTGTGGCCTGTTTGGCGAGTCTGAAGCAGCAGATCGTGAAGCCTCGGATTGAGAAGTGAGGTCACGTGATAACATTTTCATATAATCATAATATTATGTTATTAAAATGTTGTATAACTGTTCTGCTCCAGTTGTGGGCCAGATTTATTGAAGCCCTGCTGTTGGACATAAAAACGTTTAGCAGCGTCAGTAAGTCATATTAGGGGACCTGAAAAATGAGACAATATTACTACAGCTGTCAAGGCCGTACCGTGCAAAGCTGTGTACGGCTGCAATAATTAGTTGATTAATCGGTTACTCAATAGACAGACTACAACTACTTTGTCATAGTTTTAATCGTTTATCTGCCAAAAAAATGACAATCAATCTCCTAAACTGTGAGGATTTGCTGCTTTTCTCTATCTTATGATTGCAAACTGAACACCTTTGGGGTTTGAATTGCTAGTTGGACGTCATCTTGGGATTTGAGAAATTTTGATGGCCATTTTTTCCACAGTTATTTTACAAAACCAAGAAAACAATTGCCAGTTAAATCAATGATGAAAATAATTGTTTGTTGCGATTTTCCCAGCAACCAAAACCAGTGTGATGTGCCAAAATGCACAGAGGCACTGATATGGTGACCTAAAAATTGCTCATATAAGTGAATTTCTTTTGTAGCTAATAGAAAATACTAAATAAAATTGGTGAATGCAACAAATTCTCTTGAATCCCTTAAGAATGTTTTTGAATGAGGCCAAATGTATTTTTACCGGCCACGACTGTAATTAGACAACTCAGACTATTCCAGTGGTGAAAAGTAACATTTACTTAAGTACTGTGCTTAACTACAATTTTGAGGTACTTGTACTTTAATTGAGTAATTGATAAATGGTAAATGGACTGCATTTATATAGCACTTTTCTAGTCTTCTGACTACAAAGCTTCAGCTTTCACTCATTCACACACAATGAACGGCTGCCATACAAGGAGCCAAACTACCCATCAGGATCTAATCTAAATGCTCATTTACAAACCGGCATAGAATTCGGGAGCAATTTGGGGTTCAGTATCTTGCCCGAGCACAAGTCGACACGTGAACTGGAGGAGCCGAGGATCGAACCGCCGATCTTATGATTAGTGGACGACCTGCTCTACCTCTGAGCCGCAGCCGCCCCCTATGGAGTATTACCATGTTATGCTACTCCACTACATTCCTGAGGGAAATATTGTACTTTAACCCCACTACATTAATTTAACAGCTTTAGTTACTAGCTACTTTTTAAATCAAGATTTTACTTAAAAACAACATATGGTTAAACTAGTGATTCTCAAACGTTTTGGCTTGTAACCCTTTAGAGATCAGCAGGGTGTAGTTGGTGTCTGAGTTCTTTGCATTTCCACCAAAAGAGAAATTTCCCGACTAACCTTCTCAGTTGGATTCATTTAAATAACTATTAGAGGACCTTTAGGTGTAGTTTACTGAAGCAAAGGCTCTGAATACTTCTTCCACCTCTGGACTATTCTTTCCTTCTCTTTATCTGCTTTTTTTCATTCTCTTCCCTGCAAACCACCATCAACAACAACCACTGCTATCCACTTTCCAATGCAGATGCCTTCATCCACAATTACATCCACACTTGTCTGTATGAGCCAACACACCACCTGTTCTACTGTAACTGGGATGCAGAAGCGTCACCAGAGGAGCCCTCCTGCTTCCAGGAATCCACTTCACTTCACATATTCATTAGATCATGTCCAGTGTATGGGAATGCATCTGTGTGCAGCTCTTCCCTTATTGGACCGTGGCCTTAGGGCCTTTGTTATGATTGGATACTAACAAAAAAGCCAGCCACCCCCTCCGTGTGTCTTCTCGTTCTAAAGGTCTGCTCCTGCATATTAAACAGTCGGCAGCGTTGCAGCAATCAAATGCAGGAACTCCTTCATCCATGTTATCGAACTAATAAAATAACACAACTGAGACAGTGAGAACGTAACAGGACACAGTGTGGCTGCAGGGGAGAAGGGGTGTCTTTTTGGAGGGGGGTTAAAAGGGTGATGGGGGGGTTGAGGCTTGTCACTGTGATGAAGACAGATGATGAGGCTGCATTGCTGTAAACGAGTGAGTCAGCCCTCCCTTCAGACAGACACAGAGGATGGGGGGGAGGAAAAGGAAGAGGAGGGAGACGGGGGAAAGGCATGGGAACTGTCCCTGGTGCTGAAATCTGGAACGGCTGCTTTCTAACAGCTTCAAGTTCAGCTCAGTGCAGGAAAAAAAAAAAAAACACACAGAGGCATGCTGTCTGTCTTTCAACAGCTGACCCACATCTGAAACAATCTGCATCACTATAGTTTCAGTGTAACAGGTCAGTAATTGACCTGTTTGATGCATTTATTACACCTGCCGAGCTTCAAAAATCCACAGCGGGAGTGTAATATATGCCCAAACAAAAGCTTTGCCATCAAGTTTTTCCCGTCCCAAGTCGGTTATTTTGGCATTCTGATCACAAAGCCAGGGGAGGGAGACTCTCTACCATGTAATTCTCTCTGAGCCAAGTCAAAACGATTCTCATTAAAGTACTTCTTATATCCCAAACCTCAGTCCCCAGGGACAATTGTATTGGGTTGTCATGCTATTTGTAGACTAATCATCTCCACACACATGCACGCACACATTCAGACATGCACGCACACACACCCGCACACACTAGGGGTCTGGATCAACAGGAATTGGATATTGCATATTGAAAGGCATTGTGCCTTTCAGGCATCTCCCCCCCCCACACACCCACCACCACCACCCCTCTTCGTATTCTTTGAAATGATTTTGTTGCATTATTCATCTTTCAAAGCTGTCATGCTTTGTGGCTAACCCTCTGTCTCTTTGCTCAACATCACAGATGCACCATGAGAGGGGATTCTTTAACACTGTATACCGCAGACAGCTGATCTAAGGAGGGATTCGGCTGCATCATTTAGAAGAAGCGAGGAAGGTGATACAGCTGTATTAGATATAGTGAGAAACACACCACTGTCACCTTGTCACCAGCATGCTGAGATGTGGAACTTTTTGCTTGTATAGACTTTGCAACTTGTTTCCCCCTCATGAAACACCAGGATTCCTGTTATTTCACTGCTTTTCCTTCACTGATGGAGCTCTCCTTGTACTTGTAAACACTGTAAATTAAAAACTTGCAGCCCAGTATAGCCTATAACAAGACAATTCCCATCTCAAATTTGACATGACAAGATTATGCAACAGGTCTAGTACTTGCAGAAGCCACCCCCTACCTATATAGGCTCTAATAAGGGTCATTGTTGCACATGTATACAGTGAGATGAGGCCAACAGGAGAATGATGTCACAAGTCCTGTAAATAAGGGTCCTTTTTCTCGGGCACTGCAGAGAGAGACCAGGCGGGTGTGGTGACTGCATTAAGCAAGACGCGCAAATCCCCGGCGCAAAAAAAAAAAAAACGCTCGCATCAAGACATCAGTGATGTGGACGGATATTATCCACCACCACCACCACCACCATCTATACGATGATGACTATATCTTCTATACTTGTCGGACGTGTCTTGGAAGTTCAAAATCACGAATCTGCTGCAAAAGGAGAATGTGACAAATAGCTGCTGCTGCTTTATTCCCACAGCCCACAAGGTGAGACGGTGCGCAATGAAACCCAAAGCCAAATCCAAAAGACACATACATGCACAATGAGAAACCTGACAGCAAGCTTAGTATTCTCCACAGACACCCATCTCCTCTCTCTCTCCACCAGAGCACCACATGCCGTTTTTCTTTCTCATTCCTATGCGGTTTTTCTCCCCTCTCTCTCTCTCTCCATCTCCATCTCTCTGTCTCCAGCTTATTTCCACACACAACGGAATTGGCTTCATAAAATATGCAGGTACAAAAAAAAAAAAAAAAACTCCGACACATCTCAAGCCACAAACACTTTTTTTTCCATGCTCTTACTGAAAAAAAAAACTGACCTCCCAGTCTAACGAATCCCACTCTTCGGTAAACATCCGGAGGATTTCTTTTCATCCGAAAAAAAGCTGGAGAGCAGCAGATCGCAGCAGCGGCTCTACGGAGCGGCGACTGGGCGATGCGATGCCATTGCGCTTTTTGGGTTCTTATTATCCTCATGAAATCAATGCGAACAGGAGGAGGAGGACGTCGTCAGGATGAGGAGGAGAAGAAGAAGAAGGCATCTCGGCACCAAACTTGAGCGACACACACACGATGAGCTTAAGCTTTACAGTCCAACATTTTCTCTTTTTGGTTGCAACCCAATTAGCGCGTCTTTACCACTCTGCGCTCGGAGGCGAATCGCTCCTGACAAGCAAGACGCTCCTTCTCCTTCTTCTCTCTCTCTCTGGAGCCTCGCTGCTGCTATTTCAGCTGCTGCTACTGCTGCTGCTGCTGCTGCTTCTTTTTTGGAAGAAGAAGAAGAAGAAAAAAAAAAAGGTGGCTGACTATAAAACACACGCAACTTCTTCTCATTTCCAGGATATTATAGAGAGGAGGTTGCGCATTTTTTGCTTCCTCCAAAGCCAACAAATCCCCTTTTGACAAATCCTTCCACCCTCTGCTGGAGGAGCAACAATAATAAAAAGGAAAGCAGTTAAAGGTCCCTGCATCAAGTGCTCTCTCTTAAAAACATGTGACTCCATGGTGAGGAAGGAAAAAAAAGATGCATTTGATCCATAATAGGCCCTATAAGCAGCAAGTGGGAGAGATGTGTGTGTGTGGTGGTGGTGGGAGGTGGTGCATGAATGGATACCACACATGTAGACACTACTACTCACCATTAGCACAGCAAAGTTATTATGATGGGTGCAATGAATGGTGGTCGTGTTGCCCCCGGAGGATGTTATGTGGCAGCCCTCTGCCCTCCAGCCACCGTGTCCATCCAGCAGGTCAAAATCCCAGTAGGCTGCGGTTGGGTCTACACCCAGTGCGAAGTGCCTGAGAGCGATAGTAACGGAGTGCACGGAGCTCCCGAGGCTGCACCCATCTGCAAAAGGAGAAGCAGAGAGAAGAGGAGAGGAGAAAAAAAATTCAATTAAGGAAGCCAAGTGGAAAAGTCTGTAAGTGCTATATATATGTGAGGAGCGTGTGGACACATGGGTGCGCACATGCAATATACAAACATTGTGTCAGACATTTTTTTTTTTTTTTTTACATGAACTTTAATCTCAAAATAGAAAAAAAAACTCCTTTTTTTTATTATGTGACATGAAATAAACAATAACAAGAATTTTATTTTGGAAAACATGGCTGCGCAGTGTCAACATGTTGCGCAGACTGTGTGTGTGTGTGTGTGTGTGTGTGTGTGTCTGTGTGTAAGCATGTCGGAGATACAGTATGCGTTGACATCATGGTGGTGGTGGTGGTAAAAAAAAAAAATGGATTTCCTTCTTACCTAATTTGGTGAAAGCAACTGGTGTCGAGACGCTCCTGCGCTTCCCATCGTCTGCGAGATTTGACGAATTGCCCGTGCAAGGGAAGAGTTTCCCATTGCGAAACACAATGAACTGCAGCTTGCAAGTGGAGTTATCAACAGATTGCAGCGCAGCAGCAGCAGCAGCAGCAGCAGAGGAGGAAGAGGAGGATGAGATAGGCGGACCAGTACCAGCAGCCAGCGGGAAATGGATTGAGGCGACTGCCACTGAGTTCTGCAGGATGATGGAACAAGAAGAAAAAAAAAAGAATAAAAATTAAATAATGTCTCCGAGATGCGCAGGGGGGGTGAAAAAAAAAAAAAAGTCCCATATAGAAAAAAAAAAGACTGTTTTCTTTTCCCCTCTCTCTCCAGGAGTGGAGGCGACCATAGACCACAAGTGACCAAGGGAATGAGAATCACGTTTTGAAGAGCTCTAGTGCGCCTATTTGGTCAGGCTCCCTGCCGCAGAGGTGGAAATGGTTCTTACCATTTCAGCTTGAGGGCACATCAACACTGCAGCTTGATTTAAAGAGACAACCGGTCTGACTTTATCTTCTTTTCACCGACTATAAAACACCAAAAGAAACCCAGAAAAAAACATCCTTGGCAACATTTTTTTGTTGGGTTTCTAAGAAAGAAAGGTATGCCAAGGTGTATAGGCACTCTCCATCTTTGAGCACAATCCAAACTGATGTTGTAAAACTTGCTTTTTTTATTTCTGCATATAACTAGCAAACAAGAATCATCCCTTCTCTGTGCAGCCAGAAAATCCCCATCAGAGTTGCATTCAAGATCCACAATCCCTCAGATCTGTTATTATGACCTGATCATTTTTAGCATATTGAATTGAACAGATGGCTGTATTAGTAGTCAGGAGTCTCCCTGCATGTCCCAAGAAACAAATCTGTGCTTAAAAAAAAAAATAAAAATCAGGAAGCAGCCTTTAGGAGCTGCATGAAAACAGCTGCAGGAACTTTGCCACATGCTTCAAAGTGAAGTGACGCCCCTGGTGGACAGAAATGTTGCTCAAGGGGTGTGTGTGGACCTGGTGACTGGCTGGCTGCACTGAGGACAGGACAGGCAGCACTTAACCCCGCCAAAAGATCAGGTTTAATAATAAAAAAAGCCTTCAGAGTGGCATTGTCAGCATATAGGAGCTGTACATGTGGCCACACACTCCGCTCTGTGCATCCTATCGGGTGGTAGAAATGCACAGAGGAAACTACAGTGTATTTGCAAAAGCAAATAAACACATCTTGTTTGGAAGGCTTCTACAAACATGATCTCAGTTTTCAATTATTCAGAAAAATGTCAATCAATTAAAATAGTTAATCACAATTAATCACACATATGTTGTTCAAAATGTACCTTAAAGGGAGATTTGTCAAGTATTTAATCCTCTTATCAACATGGGAGTGGACAAATATGCTTGCTTTATGCAAATGTATGTATATATTTATTACTGGAAATCAATTAAAGTGGGAATAGACAGTATTTTTTTGGCATCATTGGGCAAAAATTCCATAATAACCTTTCAGCATATTGTTATTCAAGTGATCTGAGATTTAACTAGACTTCTGCACCTCCTCATGGCTCTGTTTTCAGGCTTTAAAAGATCTAGCCCATGACGGGAGACTTTGACCAATCACAGGTCATTTCAGAGAGAGAGAGCGTTCCTATTGGCTGTGCTCCGGCTGGTGGGCGGTGCTTAGTATTTCCTCAGCAGATCTCAACATGGCTGCCGGGTCACAAACTTTCTCATTTTACAGCTAAACAGTGCACTATAAGATGATTCTGAAAACATTTGAGGTGAGAAATAAGCATCACAGTAACAATATTGATTCATATTTGATCAGAGCTGCCTAGTTTGACCGTTTGATCGGAGTTCGCGAGTGATTGACAGCCGGCTCTCAAAGACGGCAGCTGGACGGCAGACTCCAGATCAGCTCTGATTGGTTCTTTTCTAAGCAAATGTATTTTTATAAAACAGTCACTATATCCTGATAGTAGTACATGAGACAGGTAATCAGAAAAAAATCATGTGCCTCTGTGTCCTCCGGTGCTCCTAATGGCATCTGCAGGATTTCATATTTGCTTCAATTTCGGCTACTGCTGCTTTAAAGGGAGATTTGTTAAGTATTTAATACTCTTATCAACATGGGAGTGGGCAAATATGCTTGCTTTATGCAAATGCATGTACATATTTATTACTGGAAATCAGTTAGGAACACAAAACAATGACAAATATTGTCCAGAAACCCTCACAGGTACTGCATTTAGCATAAAAAATATGCTCAAATCATAACATGGCAAACTGCAGCCCAACAGGCAACAACAGCTGTCAGTTGACTATGACTTGCCCCAAAACTGCATGTGATTACCATATCGTGGGCATGTCTGTAAAGGGGAGACTTGTGGGTACCCATAGAACCCATTTACAGTCACATATCTTGAGGTCAGAGGTCAAGGGACCCCTTTGAAAATGGCCATGACAGTTTTTCCTCGGCAAAATTTAGCGCAAGTTCAGAGCGTTTTTTAGCCTCTTTTGGACAAGTTAGCATGACATGGTTGGTACCAATGAATTGGAAGGTCTTTCTAGTTTAATATGATACCAATATCTCCACTCTAGCTTTAAAACTACAACCTAAAAATCGCAAGTTGAGTTAATGCGTTAGTGGCGTTAAAACGAATTTCCGTTATTATCATGTTAATTTTGCCAGGCCTAGAACAATGCTAATGTTCTGGTCAGTGATCTTCATCAGAGTATGAAATACTTCAATGTCCAAAAACAGACTGCTATCCTCTTTGTTGATGATTAAACTGATTATTCAACAACTGCATTTCTGCACCGTGAACAGATTCCCAGGAAGAAGCCAAAAAAACGCTGTTTATCCCGCAAAGTGACCCTCATGATGCTAATGACGAGGCTGATGGTGTGTTCACAGTAAAGATAATGATTGTGTTACGCGGGAGGCTCGCTCTCCAAATGAAGTCTGCTTTGTTCGGCTTTCAATCACGTCACCCGACAGTGTGAGGGGATCAGCGCTTTGAGCCTCGAGGGGAGGGAAGCTTCCTGCCCAAGATGGATGTGGATGCCCATAAAGTGCCCTTACAGTTAATGGGGAGCTGCTTAGTCAGACGTTCAGCCCAATATACGTCGAGGAGAGGGATGGACAAATTTCTTAATCAAGTTAAACAAGATCTCCTTTGTGCATCCTTATGTTTCTTATGCAGACTACGGTGTTGTTAAATGTGGGCGATGACAGGCTTCGTGGCCCCCTCAGATACAAGACTGGGTTGCTTTGTTCTATTATCCTGGAAAAATAATTCTATATAGATGACAAAAAGCAGCGGCGTGCTTAAGCACAATTCCTTTACATTACATCCGCCGTGTGTGAGGGTGAATTTACAGCATTGGGTTTGTTCGCTATTAGTTTCTGCATTGACTCACTCTTGAAAGGCTATTGATTTCCATCCTGCAGTGCGTGTGTACGTGGGGGAGAGGAAGAAAGACAGAGAACCCTTGCCTTGAAAATTTATGTTGCATCATTTCCTTTATCCAAACAGCTCAAGCTTGGCAGTCAGTTTCCGAGACGTCATGAGATACAGACATCAAGAGATAGAGGCGGAGGGGGGAGAGGGTGGGTTTGAGCCTCGGCGACCGTCCAGAGACGGGAGAGAGTTATAAAGGCCGGCTCGCTCTCCGAGGGGTCCCTTCTCACACGGCGAACACACAGACGCCAGGTGACCTCCATCCCCGGGGGGAATGTTTTCAAGGCGTGCAACTCACAAAAAGAAATCTTATCTCGTATACTTGTCTCCTCATCTCTTTCTACATCTTTTATCCTCTTTTATGTGGCGTATCAAAGGGATTTACAGCCCAGAGGGCGAGCTATAAGCCACGGCGCTCGCAAGGTCCCGTTCTCAGCGACAATCTATGTTCCTCCTGAGCAACCTAAACAGCTACATTTCCTCAACCCCAACGCCACCGGGGACCTCGCACTTCAGAGTTGATTTAGCTGGTTGTACCTCAGCCGTCTGACCTTCCTCCAAGACCCCTCCCTTTTTCCAGCAGGGCAGCATGCTGTAGCCTAGGTAACCACAATCACACGCTCCCCTCCGTCTCTCTCGCTCTAGCCTCGGGATCATTCTCCTTCTCCTTTTTTTCCCTCACTTCTTCCCATCCTCACAGAGGGCATCCAGGTGAATGTCAGCTCCTATTTCCTAGGCTGTTCCCTCTCCTCCCTCCCTCCCTCCCTCCCTCCCTCCCTTCCCTCCGTCCTCCTCCACCTGCTCGATAGAAGCACAAAGCTGCACAAACAGCCTGCAGGGCAAAACACAACAGCGCTGTTTGACCCGGGGCAGCCACCAAATCACAGCATAAACATCACGCTCAAACATGGCTCCTTGACTTCACAGGGGGATTACTGTCGATGCGTGCTTTAGACAAAGAGGTGAAAATTAAGAGCCAGAGAGTGTGTTTTTATTGCATCATCCAGAATTAGAAAAAGCCACAGCTCTGTGCCTTTGTAGATACATCTGTGGGAGAGATAAATGTATTTATTTGCGCAGGCGGCAACTTGGAAATTAACTATAAATGAAATGAATTTAGCTCAAAGGGCAGCCCGCTGAGCTCGGGCCCCGGCCGAGAAGAACTGCTGACGAGCGCGATGGGAGATTTGCATAATTTTTTCCTTGTAATCATTGGCAGTCCCGTCAGCGCAGACGTGGTCAAAGACGCGGTGACCATGACAAATAGGTAGACATCAGGGAACTTCAGGGGGGCATTTCTACCCATAATGTTTCAGAGTCTGACAATAAATCACAGTTGGCTCACGAGCAACATTCAGCGAGACTTTGTACACACGCCTCTGCTGGAGCTACTTTCGAGGTTTCTACTTGTGAAAATACAAACAAAAGGAAAAAAATAATTCCACAAAAGTGATTGCCATGGTTGCAGCTTGAAAGGCGTTTTTCCTCTTGAGCATCATTATGTTGTGGTGTTGTTAGCATTGCTTATCAAGAGAAATTAAACACAGTCCTATACGGTTGCCATGCCAACAGGAGTCTGTTTCCTCCAGACGGGTTGGGGTGGAAAGGAGTGGAGGGGCATTTGAGCAGATTTGAAGCAGGAAATCAGGCTCTTTGGAGAGGCAGAGATGTGCTTGAGCTGTCAGCTACGCTCTCCTCAGTCAGCTCTGACTCAAGCTGTCACATCACAGGGTTGTGTCTTAACAAAAACATTCAAGAGGCTGCAACAGATGGACAACATTGTCTGGTTAAAAAGGCATTGTGGATTACAAATTAATGAGTTTATTTATCGAGTGCAAAAGCAGAACTAAGATATTAGCTGCGGGGTGATTTGATAATGAGCCAAAAGGGGCTCTACAGAACCTCCATTGTCAGCTATGTGCGTATCCAGAAATGTATTCTAAGAGTTTGTCTCATCAGCCTCCCGATGCCACGTCAGTGTAGCCTACATGCCCATTATTAGCAAAGGCACAGAGGACTGTGACTCAGTACACAATGTCTCTTGAAAGCACATATTTTCATGCAGCGCTGTAATGATAAGAAACAATTTGGGCACAGAAAGAAAAAAAAAACAAACATTATTTCATTCCTCTGAGTCATCTCCTATTTATTGCTAAAGGGTCAGTTCACCCAAATCACAAATAGCATATTCTAACTTGTTGGTATCAAGCCATGTGGAAAGTTTAAGATATCCACCTATGAATTTTGTAGGGCTGCAAATGACGATTATTTACGTTGTTGGTTAATCTGTTGTTAATTTTCTTGATTAATCAATTAGTTGTTTGGTCTATAAAAGGCTAGAAAATGGTGAAACATGTCATTCAGTGTTTCCCAAAGCCCAAGATGACGTCCTCAAATGTCTCGTTTTGTCCACAACTCAAATATTCTCAGTTTACTGTCATAGAGGAGTCAAGAAACCAGAAAATATTTACATTTACTAGACTGGAAAGACAAGATGCTTCTCAGTTTTTTAATGTGGTGCCATGAGAACCACAAATTAGGTTATATTGACCTCAGCTGTATTAACTTGGTTCAAGGCCAAGGCGATTCAAACAGGTCTGTTTTTGATAGTTAATTCCCAGTTGGGTAATAACTAAGCCAGTCAGAGCTGTGTGGGCCTGATTAAGAATAGGCACATAAGCTTCCTGTACCCGAGCCAAAAAGTAGCTACATCCATGAAAACATAGAGAAAATGGCGGTGGAGATCAATAAAGCTGTACAGGTTACTTCAAGTCAAATGACAGAAATAACAACTCTTCAATCTTCAATCATTGTGACAAACATTACCTTAAAGCTGAAGTAGGGGAGATTGGAGAAAATCTGATTAAAAAAAAGTTATTTTTATAAAACGATTGCTATATCGTGACTGTAGTACATGAAACAGGTAACCTGAAAAAAATCATGTTCCTCTGTGTCCTCCGGTGCTCCTAACGGCATCTACAAGATGTAACATACCGGAGGAAAACAAGCTGAACTGAAGTCCGCTGTCCAGCTGCCGTCTATGAGAGCCTCGGCTGTCAATCACTCGCGAAGTCCGACCAAACGGTTAAACTAGGCAGCGCTGATAAAATACGAATCAATATTATGTTACGTTAATGCCTATATCTCGCCTCAAATGTTTTCAGAATCATCTTGTAGTGTACCGTTTAGCTGTAAAATGAGAAAGTTTGTGACGCCGCTGCCATTGTGAAATCTGGTGGAGGAAAGTTCTGGTCACATGACCGGAGCACAGCCAATAAGGAACGCTCTTTCTCAATGAAATGACCTGTGATTGGTCAAAGTCTCCCGTTACAGGTTAGATTTTTTAAAGCCTCAAAACAGAGCCATGATGAGGAGCAGAAGTCTAGTTATCTCTCAGAACACTTGAATTACAGTATGCTGAAAAGTTATTATGGAATTTTTGCCCAATGATGCCAAAAATATTCTGCCTACCGCCCCTTTAAAGCTGGATTCATAATTGAAGCACAGCAGATTTTATTTTATAGCTCAGCGCTGGATTTTTGCTCGTTGATAGCCGAATAAATTCTCCCTACTAGTGCTGTGTAATTGACGTAGATGTCTGAGGAGATGCACATTAATTCTGGCATAGCTACTGTGGCTATGTGGGTAAACTGTGTAATACCAACCACTCCAGCCTCTGTTTCTTCTTATCGGGATAACGCTGTACTACAGTAGTGGTGGTGGTAGATAATCCAGATGGGAATCTCTCAAAACCTAGAGAGATAAAAACCCCAAACTATCTGCATGGCTGGATAACCCTTGAAGTATTTGAGAGGATATGTTGCTTTGCAATTTGGATGAACCAACTCTTTAATATAATTCATTCTTTATTTTCTTTGAGGGGAAATTTGACTTCATCATTGATCTTCAATTTGCATTTCAGTAAAAGGATTATGTCTTGATGACAACAGGGTTTCTCTCTGGTTTTTAGCTCTGGAAGCTTTTGGCTTAGAAAATATAAGCACTTCATAATATTCCAGAAGTGTTTTTTTCAGATAGCTCGCTGTGTTGTAGGAAATCAATAGTGAAAATATCTGTGTCTCTATTCTCTCAGTGTTAATGAGCAGGCAGAGTAAAGGTCTGGATGCGTCATTAAGTAAATAACATTCATATTCGTGTCCATTCGAGGTGAAGAAACGGCTCTCCGGCAAGCGCCTGCACTACAGAGAGCCAACGACAAGCCCAGAGCCTTTTATCTATTCATGTATTCATTCACTCTCTAAACCATTCATTACCTGCTTATTCACTAACATGCTCACTCTGAATACTGCTGACGAGCTATAATTGGCCTTTGTGAATACGACTGAATTGGCCTGACTGGAATCCTAAAAAAAGAGTCAGTGTCCAGTACACAACAATATACCTTTTTACCGTAGGCTGAGAAAGGATTTCACCCACACACACACAGTCGTGCAGTCCTTTTGGAGCCGGTCCAGGTCATGTTTTACTATCACCACATTTTCTCTCCCACGCGTTCATGCTTCTGAAGTTTGATTCAGCTGCAGGGCAGGGAGACAGGATTAATGGGCGGTCATTTGGTGCAGCAATAACAGTTGGCTGTCACACAAAGTGGGTGTGCGAGCGCTGCCCGAGAGGTGAAACACAGTCGTAACTTTGGATTAGGCCGCAGGGATAAACGTATGAGCTCCCCCTTAATTCAGTACATCCAAGAGCTCTGTTTTTTTTTTTTTTTGCAATTGCTTCCAAATCAGCCTTCACTTGTTTGGGGTCATTGGTCCAATGGAGAAAAGGCAGTGATACAATCATGGTCATGTTGAGCCACTAATTCATTAATAGATCTCTCACTTCTGTTCCACCTGTCGGATGGTGTCATGGAGCGCGGCCATAGTCCTATATTACTGATGTATAGGTTTGAGTACTGTTACAGAACACTTTTTTCGTCCGACACCCAGGCCAGGCACCAGGACGAAGTGACCATAAACTGTATATAAGAAGTGGATGTAGTCACCGTGACGTCACCCATTGGTTTGTTGACTTTCGTTTTGAAGCCTCGAGTTCGGCATTTTGGCTGTCGCCATCTTGGTATTTGGCCATCGCCATGTTGTTTTTTTGCAACCAAACGTGATGCGAGAGGGTGGAGCTAAGTGCAACCGAACGCTGAATAAGACATTTTTACGTGACCAAAAAGGTTATAATTAACTTTCATGAACTGAAAACACACTATGAAAGGGTTAAAGTTGTAAGACGAAAACACGGACTACTCCCAGACCGGACAACGCCGTGGTAGCCACGCCCTAAAGCATACCCTGCTTTATGGTCTAATTGGGACCATAATTTACTAAATGAACATCATGCTGTATTGAAGAAGGCTTGAAACTAGCGATTGAGACCATAAACTCATGTTTACAATGTTTACTGAGGTAATAAATTGAGTGAGAAATCGGGTAATTTTCTCATAGACTTCAATACAATCAGACTTCTTTTTGCAACCAGAGGAGTCGCCCCCTGCTGGCTATTAGAAAGAATGCAAGTTTAAGGCACTTCTGTATTGGCTTCACTTTACAGACCTGGAGGTTGCCCGCTGGAAGTGACTGAGCGGGTTGTTAAAAATTGCGAAAGAGCGCAGCACTAGCAGAGCGCTAAATAATTTTTTTAACTTATGAATGATTCCCTGTCAAAATCAAAATCACAGCAAGCTAAGAAAACAAACTAAGTGTCATGTTCTGTCTGTCTGTCTATTAATCTCCTCCACTCCGTTTCATTACTACAGACAGCGGCGTAGATGTCAAATTGTATTGCCGCAGTCAGTGGGAGTGGATGACGGTGACCAATATGGTTTGGCTCATTTAAAGTAACATTTTTGAGAAAAAGCACAGATACAATTCACGCTTTTTTTCATAAAAATATTATATTAGACTCCAAAAGCCCCGCTACCGTGGTCTATGGATGGATTTCAGACACGCTGCGTCTCAAAACAGGAACAACCGCCGATATCAAATATCACAACTCGTCCGTTCCTCGCGCTGTCGTCAACACCGTCGCTTTAACCAGAAAGTGTGCATTCCACTCCAACAACGTGATTAAAGCAGATCTCCATTTGAAGAGAGAGAGCGGGGTAGAACAGTTGCGGCCTCTTTAGGGCCTTTTCAGATTGTAATTTGAGATTCGGCTCGGAGGTGAAATGAATGTGAACTGGTGTGTGTGCTTCGCAGATTGAATCATTCAATTACCTTTCAGTCGCTATTTGATTTTCTGCGCGTGTGGTGTTTATGACAATCCCTCAATTTTGGCAAGCCAAGGCCGAGTATTGATCTCATAAACGTACGCCATCAGACTGTTTGCAGTCTGAGAGGGAAAAGGTGAACTCGATAAATTAACTGGAATGAAATAATTATGCTGGGGAGTGTGACCCTAACGGTTGGCGGTCATGCTGTAACACAAACACAGAGATTTTTGATGTGTATCTTGTGTCCTTTCCATGATGTATTGTGTGTATTAGCTGATAGTAATAACCAGATATGTTGGTCCATAGTGCCTCCTCCCATTTAGAAGGTATAGTAAGAGCTGCCTAAGTGTCTCCATGGTAACCTGCCTATGAATCTGAGTGACTTAACAATTTCCCTCCACAGTGGGAGAGCAGGGGGGTAACGGGCGCTTCATGTGTTAAGTGCCTTTACATCAACATGGGTATACATGAATATGCATGACTGTGGGGAGCTGGGGATCATTCATCAGCAAATCCAACCTGCTACAGAGAGATGGCTGGCCGCAGACCTCCACTAGGGAACGTGATTAACCGCCCTCTCAACCTCCTCTTCAGCAGATATCAAACTGTTATGTTTTCAAAGATTTTTAAGAAAGAAGACATAATAAAAAAATTATATATGCGATTTGATCAACCCCCAGGAACGTACACATTTCTTTGCGAGCTTGATGAGCTCTATAGGATGAGCGTATCGTCCCTTGCATCGCACCTACATACACACACCTGCTGTTGTGTAAACGAATGAGACGCTAGAGGGGGTCCAGGGGTCGTCGCTGTCTGCGTGGATGAGACAAATCACTGTGAGGAGAAAGAACAAAGCTTTGGAGATGAATCACCTACACGCGCACGCTTCTAAACAGCGTAACAGGACATCTACGGTCCCGTCATCGTGGTAGATGATGCAACAAGCTGACTGCTTCCAGCTGAACCCTGCAGCGGGGAGGCGGTGAACCAATCAAGATGCACACACACACACACACACACACACACACACATACATATACACGTGTCCTGGCAGCCAGGACAAACACAACATCATGAAATTCACCATGATACAGCGCTGTGTGTAAAGGCTGCACTGAGAACATTACATGGCAAATCATCATCAGAACACTCAGGCTACATGCTTAAAAAGGTGTTGATTATCAATTATAGAGACATTTTCTTAACCAGCATTTAAAATATGAATATATGAGAATTCAAAAAGAGGCATTGCTTAGCTTATATGTATTCAAGCTACCATTAGCATTGTCTAGAGATGTGATTGTCTACAATGGCCTGTTCTCTCATTTTGCATTTAGCTTCTTGCCTGGGGAATGCCCGTGGGCACTGCCAGGGCAAATCTAGCAGATCTGGGGAGGACATTACAGCCCAGAAAAAGGGGAGAAGGAGAGTGTTGTATATGTATGGCCTCCTTTTACCATATTAATCCCTTCCTACTAATCCTTCAGCCGCACCAAATAAAAACTGTAATGGTCTTGGTGGTCATCTTTATCTCATCGGGCTGATGATGAACTCACAAGCAAAAATGACAAGCCCAGGCCAGTGTGTTTGTTACGCTCCTATATTGTTTCTTTCTGTGAGTCTGATATTATTGCATGTGGGCTGTGAAGGTTATACAGTTCTGATATCTTTGAGCTCAAAACATGTGCAGTCCTTTGACAGTACACACATAAAAGACAGAGCAACAGGGTGGAGCTGGTTTACAAGTCACGATCTGGAGGTGAGCTGTTCTTGGCTGTTGCTCATGAAAAGTATCTGCGTCAAGCGTCTCAGTTAAAGGTTGCATCGAGCAGTTTGTAGACTTTGGTGTGTGTAACAGTGTGAATGTGATGCAGAGCAAGTCAGAAAAACAAGAATAAGTGTATTCACCGAACCAAACCCACCCGGGATAAAGCTTCCGCCCACTGTGCTTAGTCACATAACATTGGCTTTATTAAAATTCTAGCCTCCACATTTTGAAAGTCAACAAAGGTTGTGTTTCTTCACACAATCATAGCTGTAAACATATTATTCACTTATCTCCGGCTAAGAGAATATTCCATCGAGAAGTGTAGGCTCGGAAATGTTGTGGGAAAAAAAGTGAAATATAGAAACTTCTTTCTGTTTTGATCTGTAATATGCTTCCAACACTCAAGTTCTCCATAACGTAGATAAGTATACTGCTGTTTTGCACTTCTTCAAAGCTTCAAAATCCCCAGTGTTTAATGTTCAATGGCGATGAAAGGACCAAGCAACTACTTTCACTCAGTTCAAGTTCACTCAGACATTTTCATACTTGAATTAGTAGTCTTCACGGGTACACTCAGTTCCTATAGTAACCAAGACCTGACCCCGAGACTCAAATTCATTCTAATTTTCCGATCCTAAGTCCTGACCCCTTAGTTACTGTTGCTAGGTCAAGCAAGCTTGACAAAAAGAAACACGGCGACGCCATTAGATAGTTTTGGACGCCAGGAAATGTAGTATCAAGAAGCCAACAGCAAGGACTACATTATGCGGATATATTCACGATGATAAACTTCACTCTGGTAACTTTCCTGTTGTGATGCTAGATGTGGCAGCATGTAGCGCAGAGATAATGTAAACAAAGGAACAAAATCATGTAAAATCAGGCAGGTTCACCAGAAACTCCTTCAGCTCAGACTCCAGCGGGTCCTCCAACAGCGACCAGCCTACCGCAGACAGACCCAGATCTGGCTTCACTGGCACTTTCAACCTGCAGTCGGAGCTCTGCTGGTCCCAGCTGGGAGCCAACACCGACAAAACGCTGCTGGTGGCCCAGGCCGTATTGCTGGGCCCGCTGTAGGGAAGGGAGGCACGGGAGAACCAGAACCAAGACTGAGCGGGACAGACTGTGAGACCTCACAGCAGTAAAATGAGAGGTTCCTCGTAGAAACCGTGACTATATACAATGTAATGTGTCCGAGAAGATTGTGACATACATAGTGATATTACCTTTGAACAGACGTAGCATATATAAGTCGGCCTATAACAGTAAAGGGGAAAGTTGACCGAGGTTCTGCCGGGTTCCAAGCATGCTCAACAGTTACTGGAGCACAGAGAGAAAATGGGCGGGACTTAAGAAGGTCTCGTTCTATTGCTGTGGTTCTTGGTCGTTGATTGGTGCCGCATCCTGCCACACTCCACTCCAGTCGCGTGACTTGCAGACTTGCGTCATTAGTCTGACTTGACTTGACTTGACAAACTCAAAACAGACATGCAACTTGACTTTGACCAATGACTTGTGACTTTTGAGAGCAGTTGAAAGCAATCAATCATTTACTTGGTAAGAAGTTCAAGGCAGAGTTTGGGAAAAGATAATCAGTCGGCGAGGGAAAGGAACAGGCAGGCAAGAGACAGGGCTTACAAAAGAAGGGCTTTGTCCCACCTCTGCACTGTGCTGCTGCCAGTGCTGGTGGTCCCTTGCTACTTGGGCTTGTTCGGTTTGGCCACATTTAGAATCAGATTGAATTATCGTTGGGTCTTAGACCAGGTGTGACTGTCCTCAGGTCCTTGTTTGGATAATTTCTCTTAAAACGTTAAAAACTAATGCATGCACCTTGGTTTTTGGTAGGTTTTCACTGAGTCCTCTGTCTGTGTCTACACAGGATGCATTCAGGTACAGTATTGAGTGTAGGTCACCTGCATTTTGGCAGCTACCAGAGCCTAACACACGATCACTGTACTTAAATGGAAAAAAAATAAACTTGAAGGGTAAAACATGATATGTGGCCTGTGTAGATAGCTTCATTGATTAAAATAGAAACCTATCTGTTCTGTCAGACGACTGAAACACCTCCTGCGTAGACAAGCCTTAACCTGAACTGCAGTTGTCCTCCACAAAGGTGCAAGCTACAGACTTTTCAGAGTTACCTTTGAAGGAGTAGTTTGACATTTGGCTGATTTGCTTTCTTGCTAAGAGTTAAAATCAGGAGTCTCTGATGACGCCAATCCTCCAGGAAGCTCAATAAAACCACAAATTGTTTCTTTACACTTTGGTTTTTGTTTAGATTAAACAAATGAGATATAACCTGTTAATTAGGGAGCTTAAGGGGTATTGTTTTGTGCATTTTTATACCTTTGAACAGAGCCAGGAGAGCCGTTTCCAGTCTCTATGCTACACTAAGACTACCGTCTACTGGCTTCAGGTTCATACTGAACAAAATCCTACAGGTGGTGAACATTTAATACTCAAAAGATAGATTTTCAGTTGAGTCGCTCCTCTCATTTAAATATAATTCTCCTTATTTGTCACAAGTGGTAGTTACACATTTGTTAATGTAACAAGAAATAAACAATTCCTCAAAGTTTTAGCCACCAGTTTATATGTAATGCATGCACTTTTGATGTGTTTGTCCACAGCTGCTGTTTGGTATTCTGCACAAGTCTCCCAGTCTTGGTCATGTTGAGGAATCCAAGACAACATGAGCAAGGGTAGGATGGAGGATTTATTGGAGCGCTCTTGTGCCTCAAACGCACATCCCTTTAATCGATCTGTTGAAGCATTACCATAGTCAGCTCACTCTGACTGTCAAGCCTTGCCCCATCCCCCCTCCATGTTTGGATCAATGATGGTCCCATTCACAGTCAACCCGACCCCCCCTCCAGCTACAGTGGGACCGGAGCCAATTGACTCATATATGTAGTGAAAAGAGGAGGAGGAGAAGGCTTGTATTCCTCAATCAGCACCATCATTCTAACGATCAGGCAGGCAGCAATTTCTCCAGCGCCATGATGGCGATGGCCATAATGGGAATGGCAATTCTCTTAATAAGATGAAAAAAAGATGATGATCTGAGCTTACTATGAGCAAATGAAATCCCCCGGGATCTGAACTCGATTCGTCAGCCATTTAATCTGTTAAACAGGGGTAATAAACTGGTGTCAATCTACTGCCTGTTTAGCACAATGGCAGTAAAATGCTGGCCTGAGCCATGTGGTAATAGAGGTGGTCTGAACTCGTGACGTGCTCTTGTGTCTTAAAATATATTGAAATACCTGGCTGAATTCCAAATGCACTGACACGCACTGCGTTGGCAGCAGCTCTAAGGATACCAATACATGAAGTGATAATAAAAATACACTATAGGAGACATATGCTTACAGATTGACATCCAAACATCCACTCTCTTTAGCTGATTATTAAGAAAGGAGAGATAAATTCGTAACGACATGTAACAAAGGGCTCCAGGCGGACTGAAACCACGGGGTATAAGGATTACACGGTCAGCATCTTAAACCCCACCCCTATACCTACTTATTCCTGATCTTAGGCGTGATTGAACCTTCTTATTGTAAGTCGACAGCAGTCCTAACCACTGAGCTGCATTAATTTAATAATTTCAGGCATAACAAACTGGTAGCATCATGAGTGAGTAATGTGGCTACAGTACTAGCAAGTAGAGCAGAAAAGATTAGTCAATTAATTGATTAGTTGATTGACGGAAAAATAATGATCAACTATTAAGATATTGATTCACAGTTTACAGCTTCTGTTTCAGTTTCAAATGTGAATAGTTGCTGCGTAAAAACGAATGCAACATTTCACTTGTCTTTGACCGAGATCCAATGTCAGTATCTATAATTAATGACTGCACATAATAACGTCAGTGATAGATGTCAATTTATCAGGCTTTTACACAGTCAACCATGCCACATCACTGAAATGAACGGACATGTGATTTGGACGGAGCAGAGCTAACTCCAGCCAATGTACCCACAGCACACACTCATCCATTTACAGAGCCCCCACTTGGCCCAGATTAGCATCAGACAAGAGGGCACACTTTGAAGATTCGGTCTCAAAAAGTGATTAGCTGGGAGCCAGCCATGTAACCCAACAGGGACTTATTAGCCATCCCACTTAGTGTACACAGTGACCACAGAGAGACAGAGACAGAGACAGAGGGAGGTAGAGGGAGAGAAGTCATTCATCAGAGATTTGTTTTCACCCTGATTAGGAAACAAGCAAAGTAATGGTGTTAACAACCCACTGACCTTTGTCTCATCGCCCAGTTTAACATACGCCTCAGAACGCTACAATCATCCTTGATCCAAGCGTTGGAGCCTTGAAAAAGGTAGAACAAAGATATTTGAAGCGATTGTTTTTGATTGATTGTTGTGCTTGTTCCAAGTTGGACCGTGCAATCGATGATTTACCTCTCAAGCTTAGTTTAGGAGCATACAGCCGGGCTCTTCTTTTACTGAGGAGTACCATCCATTCTTTAAAAACTCCACACTCTAGCATGGCTAAAGTAAACCGTCTGTATGCACACTGGTCATTGGTCAATTAATAACATATGTCAAAACTAGTCACATTTGTGAACTTGCCAATTTATTTTCATCTACAAAATTGTGCCTCCAACTCTATACTCTTATTCTTCTGAAAACAAGTGAACATTTTGCCAGATGTAATTATTATATTTGTTCCCATTAAGTTATCACTTCTCTAACTCGTCTCAGGAATATTTGAAACAAGGCCAAATGACATTTCATTGGAACTGATCGAATTAAACACTTTGAATTATACCCTGCAAATCACGGCGTAATTAATCAGTATATATGGGCTATCAATACAATACCCTTATTATAGTGTAAAGCCGTAATTATACTTTCCGCAACAGCAAGCATGCAAGGGTCTATGTGACGTAAATTTTGTCATCAGAGGTGTACACATAGACTCTGTGTGGACATCCCTGTACCTCCAATTTGTTGTGCGCGACCACTACGCTAAAAGTGGTAGCATAGAAATTAGGGGTATAATGGTAGGTAACATGTATTCGTATTGAACCGTTCTTTGGAGGGCGTTCGGTTCGGTATGCAACATCCTTTCGGTACGCACTGTGAGCTGTTAAAAGTCTACTACTCGCAAACACAGAAGACAAATTCTCGAGCTGAGTTTTAGAAAGTTTTGGCAGCGCTCCGGTTGTTGTCAGCTGTAGCATGCTAGTTGGTTTAGCCCAGTTAGCCGGGTTAATCGAGCTCAATGGACAATGACGTGAGTCAAACTGTAAAACTGTAAAAAAAAGTTATTTTCTGCATTATCTTTGCTTTCCCTGTTGAACAGAAAAAGTACAGAACCGGGACCCCAAAACCAAGGTACATACCGAACTGTGAATTTTGCGAACCACTACGCTGCTAGAAGCGATCTACTGCGCATGTGTGGAACATGTCCTCCGAGCAGACTCAAGAAAGTAGTAAAAACAGAACTGCTAAGGTCTGTGGTGTTCCCAGCTGTGGGAGTATAACCAAGGCTGAAGCCTGAGCTATGAGGGTTTAAACAAGGAGTCCTTGTGTGCCCCCTTTCACTGTAATTATAGTGCAGTTAAAGGATATGCAGGCTAATTTGTTGGCTGTAACCTAAAGTGTTATCTTGAAAACTGTTGAATCTTAAAACAATCTCCAGTTATTGGTACATTTGAAGGGAAATGTAGATTTTTGTATTACAGGTCTAGACACATTATTGAAATATCCCTCTTATGAATCTTAAGATGGATATTTTTGCAGCAATATCCTGAGAGAGCTCCTTGAACTCAACAAGACTAGCAGCTAAATAAACACCATAATGTATGCATGGACATACAGCATGACATTTCCTTGAAGAGGCACAAGACACACTCCACCTTGAATCTCCTCTCCAGTGTCAGACTGGAGTGGGAATCAGCTGTGGTAATGGTGGAGAGAAGGGGGTGTGTGATTTATACCAACAAGCTCATTGCTGCTGTCCCCCTCTGTCCTGAGAGAGACACTATCTGGCTGTTCGCCTTCAATCCTTTGACCCCGGGCTAAGACTGCTGGCCATCTCCAGCTCCATCAGACTAAAGAGCCTGCCACATGCCCCGAGCGACGGCCGCTATGTCACAGCATCTGAGCTACAAGCATCTCAGGGGTGGGAGCTAATTGGTCACTTTATGGCAGCGAGTCCGCCCCAGCCACTCTCTTCAGAAGAGGTTAGCGTTGTCATCAAGGCGTCATTACAGCGAGAGATTTGACCGAAGTAGCTGTGCCGGGGCAGATACAAAGATTAGCTCCCTGCTTCGACCCTGGATTCATTTAAAAGTCAATCTAGCTACTTAATGCTCCTCTGTTCAAGTAATATTACTTTAGGTTTCTGTGTCCTTAAAGAGGTCGTCCACTAGATCACCATTAAAAAAGAATTAGGTGACAATACTGAGCTAAGTGCTTGCTGTCGAGCTGTCGAACTGCTCATGCTAACTACCCAGTTCTTCTTCTGTTTCTTTAAGTCAAAACATCATAAGTCCATACACCAGTGCTGAAACAAATAACTGATTAATCGGTTTATCAGTAAACGGAATACTAATCGGTAACCATTTAGATAGTATAGTAATTGTTTAAAGGGGACATATCATGCTAATTTTTAGGTTCCTACTTGTATTTCGGGTTTCTACTAGAACATGTTTATATGCTTTAATGTTCAAAAAAAGTCTTATTTTTCTTATACTGTCTGTCTGAATATACCCGTATTCACCGTCTGTCTGAAACGGTCCGTTTTAGCCCAGTCTGCTGATCGGCTTGTGAGAAAAATATGGTGTACCTTTGCAAAAGTAGTTCTCAAGCTGTCGGTGGAGATACTCAGCTGGTGTGTGATATATTCTAATGAGGCTGCATGTGACATAGGAAGGGGAGCCAAATCTGAATAGCTTGTTGAATCCAAGCGGAAACCTCCGGTGCTGAGAAATGAAGCCAATGCAGAAGTGCCAAAAACTGCAGTTCTTCAAATGGCTACTTGAAGCTGCCTCCAAAATCGAGTCAATCCCCAAAGACCTCAACGTTAAAGTGCCCAACTTTACAGCAGAAATAAACATGTTTACAGTCTGGTACAAAAACGGTTTTGGTCTCTGTAGCTGCTAGATTTGCTTCACTCACCAGCCAAAAAAACAATGGTAATCTATTGATTGGCTTGTAGATTTTGGAGTCCACCAGCCACAGTGGCAGGTAGACAAAAACATTAATTTCCAACACTGCTAGGCAGCCCACAAAAAACTGATTGGGTTGTCTTAATTCACAGTTTGCGGGTTGGTAGGCACTTCAGATACCCAAATGTATGTGCACAAGCACTTTCATGAAGTAATTTTTGAACTAAAAATGCCAAACATTTCCAGTTTCTCCAGTTTGTCTTTCCTATAGTAAACTACCGACTTTAGACTGTTGGTTGGGTAATGGTTAAAACAAGGCGGCACAAGCTGAAAAGACCACACACAACCACATAATTCTAAAGCCAGCAAGCAGTGTCCAATTTATAGCCGACACAGAGAAACATTAGCATTCATTTGGTGTTGTGTTTCTGGTGACTTGACCGGTGCAAGTACAATTCGTTCTCCTATTAGCTCTGTTTTGATCTCCACCAACTCCTGAGGGAAATATCTGGCTCTGTAGCTGCTTAATGCTCCACTTTCTTCACCAGCTAGTCTCTAACTTTATCTGTCTGCTGTTTGGTGCTGGGCAGCTAATGTACTATGGGTTTATCAGAGCTTTATCACAGAAAACAATTGAATGCTGCAGCTGGAAATCAGGTTGATGATAGCAGAGTTTGGTGTCAAAAAACAATGATCCAAAATTGACTAAAAGGCTCTATTGAACTGAAGCGAACTGCAGAGTTTGGGGGTCATTTTTGGTGGGTTCGTAAGTACGAGCAAAACCTTTCACATTACAAAGGTATTTGATCCATTGTTGTTAATTAATATTGATTAGTGCAGCTTTAAACCATACCAAACTAATGCTAGCAACTGCAATTACAGCATGCGTCCAAACTGCAAACTATACAGCACTATGATCAACTCTAATGGCTTCACTGACATATGATCTCTTTCATTTTACTTCAGAAATTCTGGGTTTTCCATGAGCCATTATTGACAGTTCTTTATATTTAGGTCTAATGGTATGTAAATACAGGATCCATCGCTTCCACGCTTCATTGTCTATGTAAGCAGCTGTGCAATGCATTCTGGTAGTGTGGCGGTGCGATTTGAGAGATGGGGCGTCACGTTGGCCGCTCCTCATTTGCATAAAGTTGAGGTCTAGGCTACTTTATGCAAATCAGGGGCATCCGGCGCGACTTGCCGTCTCTGGAAACTCCCAAGAAACTTTTAAACTAACCACCGTTGATCTAAAATAAAGACAGATTTAGCAACTGCTTGGCTTATTTCTCGCATAAAATGTGTTCAGAAACACATTTCGGTGACCTAGTTTTATAATATAAGAGAAAAAAGCTTCCAATTGATCCGCCAAAAACACGTGGACACGTACCAGGACATGAACATATAAATGTGGGTGCACAACTAACTAGGGGATCTTTAGCCTCATACACCATGCACATGAGACAGGAGAAAAGGTAATCTCATCAAACACAACCAAATGAGACAAGAGAAAAGGAGCAAAATGTGCAGATGCTGCACTTACACGTACACATAAATATCCAAAGTGTAGGGAGGCTGCAGGTGAGACGATGAGAAACCAGCTCAACGAGACCATGCTGGTGATTGTGACATGTTTCCCTCAAACAAGCTGCTAAAAAGTGAGCTGCAAACCTGCAGCCTCCAGGGAGGTTTGTATGAGAATGGATGCTTGACAGCGGCTAGCACCAGCCAGACTTTAGTTCCACTCCAGGGATGGACCTGCCTTTCCATGTCAGCGTAAATGTAATTTTCACTCAGCTAAAGCACCTCAGGTGCCTTCTCGCCTCAGATTAAGGTGTGAGAGTCAGAGTCAGAGAGAGACAGCAACATGGAGACAACGTGAGAAATTAAATCAGCGTGAGACGATCTGTGGATATGCTTCTATGCATACTGTACGTGCAGGCACGCATGTGTGCATACTGTGGAGGTGCTATATCACCTGTAATGTGCCCCATATGACCACGATGCACAGAACATTCACTGCTGTCCTTCATCCACACAATACATATACCACTGAGAGGTCAAATGTAATTTAACACAGACAATATTTTCACCTTTAGATCTCAAAACCCGTTTAAGCACCAATATGAAAGTTTAGAGGAATCCTAAATATCTGTCTGCTGAGTTCCGTACTATTTAGAAAAAGGTTTAGATAAGTATTCTTACTGTTCTATTATATCACATTATATAAAGGGTAGCTCAAATCAAGCAATCTGATTGGTTCATAGCCGTGATATAATAACCACATACCACTGCTATGATGCATCTAACCTTTGCACTTTCAGTATCACTCCACATTTGAGAAAAAAACGTTGGACTCATGTTTTCTTAGCGACAGGGTTATGGGGGGATCCAACACGACACAGGTTACACAAGCACCCAGGAAGTGCGCCGAGGTTTAATGCAAAGTTTCATAGTGGCCAAACGGCGGTACTACAACTTCCGTGTCCGTCAGGTGATGCCGTTGGACCCCAAAATACTTTTTTCCATTGACTTACATTGGGAAAGAGACGTCTGTAACGTCTGTAATTTGTTTAGGTAAATCAACTTCCCAGTGTGAACACTTGAATAGCTCTTATTTAAATCATTAGGTCTTAAAAGTTGTAAAATGCACTAATAGTCTGTTGCTGCAGCGCAACAGACAACAGAGAGCACCGCTAATGTTGCTAACGTTGGGGACAAGCAGTACTTTCCAAAAATGTCAAAACTCAAAGGCATGCACTTTCTTTTGGCGACACCTGAAGTTCCTCGAGGTCATCCTGGATCCATATCCGTCATATATGTTTACAATCGATCTATAATTTTGCCATCCCAATTGTCTGTACTGTAATTTCCCTTTGTTATATTCTGTACACACAGCATCTAATGCATGTCTGTGCGTCCTGGGAGAGGGATCCCTTCTTCCTCTTTCTGAGGTTTCTTCCATTTATTTCCATAATAAAGGTTTTTTTGGGGTGGATTTCTTTATCCAAATCAAGGGTCTAAGGACATAGGGTAAAGCCCCTTGAGGTAATGAGCTATATAAATAAAATTGACTTGACTTCTGAGCGACATTCCCTCTCTTTGGTTGTAAATCCAGTTTACTGAGATTCCCTGGTCTGGTAAAAGTGGAGAGATCGGTAAAACCTATTTTCTGTTTGCTATTAACGGCTATATCCTGTTAAAAGGCTACTTCATTTTTTTGTTGATACAAGAAAAATGGGTCAGACTATAGATCTTACCAGAATGTTTAATGTAATCTAATTTATGTCCTATAATAAAGCCTGGGAGTCGTGCAGCACTAATTGCTATACGTATTAAATATTCTAAACGTCTTGCCATTCATTGATTAACAACTAATGTGAGTCAGACCACTGCAACTTAATTTGAATCATCTAAATTTAGTTTTTTTTGCTCAAATACCTAAGTTATGCTAATTTTGTGATGATTATGGATCGTACCAGTCGTTTAAAAACACTATTATTAATTAATTATGGAGAAATGTGTGAATATTTTTAAAATGATTAACTGACTGATTAACTGTTAACATGTCCAATAATCAATTAAGTAAATCCCTATTAATGTGCATCCCTTGTTTTGTTTTTCTACCTATTTCTGGTCCCAGACATTGCATAAATGGAACAGACGGAAAGCCTGTTTGAAATGAGTGACTTTTATTCCCAACAGTGATTTTGAAGTAATGAAATCTTACTTTTTAATAATGTTTTTCATATTGCTTTTTTTTATAATGTATTTACTATGCTCTGTATCTTACTGAGTGGCTGTTGGACACAATTTCTGCATCACATTGTATGTTACTTGATCTACATCTCAATGATACTGATAAAATAGAGGACAAATAAAATTAAATTACATTATTCTAAAAAGACTCTTTAAAGAGAAATGCCTTTCGGGGAGAAATTACAGACATGCTCATGTTTTTTATGAAAAAAAATAAGTTTCAAAATGAAATAAAAATGGAATGACTTGTTGAGATTTTACAATGCGACAGGGGAACAATCGGCCGGAGGTGTCCCCACCTCCCATCCTCAGAGAGCAGCGGATATTTACAGGCCTTTCCATTGACGTGGCAGTAATTGCAGCAGTTCCCTATCTCCACAGCAGAACAACATTCCACCTTATCTCCATGACCTTCCATCAAGACAGCCCTCAGTCCCCGGTCCCAGGGCAGGGGAGGGAGAGAGCGGTGCACTGGATAACACACAACTGACTCCTCATGCGATCCCAAACACCATCGACCTTTGTTGGCTCCCCATGGGAACTCCAGCTGAGGTCTATATCTACAAGACTTAACCTAACGCACTCTGCCATCTATCTTTCTCCTGGAGGCCGCGATGTATCACATCTACCTTCTCATTAACAACTAAAGCTCCTTCCAAAGCTGCCAATCCAGGCCAAAAGTAGACTCCAGGGGCTGCAGGACCCAGATACACGCTCCAAACAGCCCAGCGTGTGTAAACAGGCGCTGTCAATCAATGCTCCTGGAGGGGACGAGATTCTTGTCAGTGTAAAACCATGCTAAGATATTTTATCTGTAAACTGTCTCTTTGCTGTGGCCTGCTCTCTAGCCAGAGGCTCCTGAGAAAGCTCGTGCTGTGACCTGATAAGGGGGTAAACATTTCTAGTGTGAGGTCTGGATGTGGGCGTTATCTGTTATAATAGTTAGATTACTTTCATACCTAACCCGTTTGGTTTGATTAAAACAAACTCAGGTCCTTTTGCCCGGTTAGTACAGTTCATTTAACTGGTGTGAAAGCTCTTTCGAACTCTGGTCCGCCTGAAAACGTGGCTCTCGGTTCTCTTCCAAGCGGACTCTGGTGCAGTTTCTTTGTGGTCTGAAAGCGAACGAACCAACCACAGGATTTTATGATGGCATAAGTGATTTTAACATGATTTCAAAAGCTACACTACTAATAAATCCATCTGCTGATCGTGAAATCCATTCAGGAAGCGATCTTATTGATCTGTATTAAAGGCACATCAATCAATGCGGATATTTTCCCTGATTAATAGGCCAAAAGCTGTTAAAACTGATGTGCTTGTATCCAACTCCATGTACTTTGTCAGCTTATTAACTTCATTAAAAAGTGTGCGACAGCGATCCCACAGTAATACGCCTCATACATGTGCTCCTAGACGTTTGTAGTATGTGTTCGCACCAATCATCTGGGAGCGTGCAAATGGGCTTTTGTACAGTCTGTTCTCTATATACATACATGGAATTTGACTCAGTGTACTTACACAGAATAGAAATAACAGCTACGTGCGGTCGATTGGCAGTTCAATAATACTAATAATGCTTATAATCAGTTATTGATCAAAGAACGTTAATGTACGCAACTCAAGTTTATTTTATACTAAATCACAGCATGGCTTTTTCTATGGTGTTCCTCAAGGTCTTGGTGTCTTAATGTGTTATTTTAGAGGGATTTTTAATAATTGATATCAATTTAGCACAATTTGTTTAGTAACAAATGGGTCTGTATGGGTTACTCTAAAGTGCATTTACAAAACTAGATAGTGATCTTTAGCATTTATTCGTCACCGGATCATTTCAATTTAAAAAGGAGCAGCCACAGTTTGTTTAGTTGCACTGTAGACGGATACACCAGTTGCTCTTCTGTTGTATTTCTGACAAAGCAGCTGCTCAAAATTAAACCTGAAATCTTAAGGATTACAGCTTTAAAGACATGTCGATTATTGTGGAGAAGCAGGTAGGTAATCAAAGATGCTTTAACCTTTACAAACAAATCAAAGAATGATCTAAATTTTAGGTTAAAACATATTCTTATTATTTGGTTTAATTCATTTCATTGTAGACCAGTGATTCTTATTACAGATAAAATAGACAGAAACATATACAATTGTGCTCTATTTATGTAAGATGTGGTACTTCAAAGATGTAAACAAAAACCTACAGACCCCGACTGAGAAATTTGACCCTGTTTAACGGGATAATGAATTAATTGATCCAAAAACATAAGGAGAACACCAGCGATGCTACACCACCGCCTAGTGATGATAACCAAAGTCCTGCACTTGCAGTGGGAGGAGAGCAGCCTTGAAAATCCCATTCAAATAAGCACTGAATAAGGAAATCTATGAGAAGGCCTGGACTGAATAAGAATGAGGGCATTAAGATAAATATAGAACAAAGATACTTTTTGGAGGACAGATTTTCAAAGCAGGGTAAACTGAAAGTCTGCAAAGAAAAACCAACAAAGAGAAAACTTCTGTGTCATACTGTAGTCTGAGGTTCGGTTTCACCTGTATCTAACCCAGTTCATTTGCAGTGCTTTGTCACAATTAGTACAACCCCGCACGGCAAGGGCACACCTTCCACCGTGTGGTTTGCATGGTATTATGTTAATTGTCTGTTTACCGCGGCGGTGCGACAACAGAACGTAGTGTTTTCCTCTGCTACATCATTCATGGGCTCGAGCAGCGGCTTGGCTCCATGTTTGGCACTGGCTTGTTTTGTTTAGCGTCCCCTGTTACACGGGCCCTATGCACCCCCACTCCTCACATTATAAATTCTTAATCGACGCCCGCACTCGCTCACAACCCAAATCATGCTGGCTCTTCTCCTGCGCCGCAGGCGTGAGGAGCTGGAAACAAGTTCAGGTGGATCTCTGCTTTGTCCTCACGCTCTGTTTACAGGAACACACATCGCTGATTAATGGAGATAATCAGATAACGGCTTTTAATGAATAAATTATGACTGGCTGGATCGGGAGGCGCTGGATTTCCCCCCAGGAGGCTCAGAAAGGTTTGAATGAGTTCTTAAACGCCAGCCTTTGCTTCATAATGAGAAGCTATGATAGTGTTCGTTAAAGGTGATCTATATGATATCCAGAGCATTAATATGGCAGCAAACAACTATTAACTATGTAAAGATAAAGAGGAGTAATGTCTACCTGAGCAGAGAATTAAGTCACTCTCCTTCTGTGTGTGTTGTAATGTGAGCCTCTCCTCACATATGCACATATGCAACGTTCACACTACGAGCGGCAAAAGCAACAAAATGGCCAGCATGGCCAGCAACACTTCTAGTGTTTCTCAAGCGCTTGTTCACATAGTGATGTTGTTAGATAGCACTGGGAACCTGCCAATGGTATTTTTGTAGACAGAATGGATTAGGGTGAAACAAAAACATATAATTGGTTGACACTTCACCGTGTCATTGGCGCACTGAAAAAAGTTGAGACCAGCTCAAACTTTATTCGTAGCGCGCCACGCCCGTCAAGCAGCGACAACTGTCGGGCGTCAGTTTGTAGCTTCACGTCACCAGCTTCCATTGAAAATTACTTGTAGAATGTTGCGGTGTCGCTTGTAGTGTGAACGCAGCAATAGCCACGCCGGCCGTGCATGCTTTTAGTGCATGTTTGTGCATGTGAGCGTGCCCCACTTGCTAGCTCACAGCTGCCGCTGTGCACTGATGTCAGACGGTGGTTACAGCTGATAACGCAGCACGTAGCACCCACCCTCCGCCCCCCCGCCCCCCACCCCCCTGCCATGCTATAGTGTATCCACGTCTTAATGGGGAATTTGTGGAAAATATGGAAATGTTATCACCGTTAGCTACGAGCCGGCTCAGCTGTCGCCATGTTGAAAACTGTGCAGAGGCAATGGAAATGCTCCCAATCTCGCATGTAGAACCTTTAAAACACTGCGGTGAATGTGTACTTGTGTGAGCTACATCCATGATCCAGTCTGAGTATCTTTGTCCTCCAAATCTGTCCCCAATTTTTGTCTTTAAATGTGCTGCTAATTCATGCTCTCTTAAACATACACTGAGATAAATCAAATCGCTATAGAGAGAGGTTCCACCATTTTCAGCAAGGTCACTCTGGTAAAAACAACAGGCGTGAAGTCGCTCACCCAGGGCTAGAATAAAACCATTCACCACAATAATATTGATTGAGACTCCATCTTGGGGAAGATAGATTGGAATTTGATATGGTGCTCACCAATATCAAAAGGACTATACCGTGAACTAAAGGTGGGGAGGAGGGGGGCGACTGAAATGAAAATCAATGGTCCAACAGGTTAAAGCCACATCATCTGGAGCCAATTGTCTTAATTGAAAAGCTATCTTGAGTCCATAAAAAAAATCTGGTCGACATGAAGGGTGTTATTGGAGTGCACAGAAGTGAGGAGACCCTTGGAGTGGAGTAGCAGAGCTGCCGGTTGGTAGGATGGTTGGGCAGGAGGGCAGCGCTGGGTAAAACTGATTTTTATTGAACCATTAAATCCCCAGTGCCAAATGTAATTTGAGGTTTTTGTTGCTTTGCCACCATTAGCTGCTAACAACCCCGTCGCTCCGGGGCCTGTCCTGATAAAAATAGAGTGGAGAGACAAGGGCGAATCAGAACAACACCGTATTCAATCTATGCAATTATGGAGCCGTTAACATTAGCCCATCTGATTCCTTAATGTCAAAGCAAACAGACGCATCACTCAGGGAGCTTCCAAATCTCATCACAGAGGAGACACAGGTGGAGAGCGCGAGCCCAGCGCCTCGGCGTAATATTGTGATGAAGCGACAAGTGAGAGACAGAGTAATAGACAGTGAGGAAGCGATATAGGGACAGATAGAGTCCTGATGAGAGTGGGCGGGTGTGTGTGTGTGTTTGTTTGGGATTGTGTGTTTGTGTGCGCGACCATGCATGTGTGTAGAGCTCAGAGGATAAGTGCACATTGAGCGACAAGGGACAGGCCGCATCACCATAAAATGTAATCTATTAAAGCTTATCCCAGACAAGATCGCTACATCTAAATTCATCTCAGTCTGTCAGGCCCTGTTCTATTCCCAATGCTGCGGCACCATAATGGGATGTGACAGTACATGTCCTCAGGAATGAGGAAATAAGAGATCTCCATGTCACAGAGCCGTGTCATTTTCATTCAGCCGCTTGCCCCATAAAGACACAGAGCAGCTGGGGGAACACACTAAACAATGAGCCCGGAATTAATATATATACACCGGTACATGCAGCCTTGCATACAGCTATATTAAAAGGATCATCTAAATGCTTAGCTGCTGCTGTAGTAAGCTAGTTAGCCAGACATGCATTAAAGTGACAAACACACTGGTTAATCCTTACACTTTTGCTCTTGTGTTTTGGCTTTTGGACAGGCTTAACAATAAGACCCTCCAAACTCTTTAAATGTTGAGTATTGCTCTTACTATAGCCCCATGCACACTGCTTAAACATGCCCTAACAAGCCTGCCTTGTCAAGTTACAGCTGCTAAGTTAATGTAAAAATGTAAATCAACTTTTATTGTCACACATGTACACAGCGCAGCACACAGTGATATTTAGCTCCTGCATTTAACCCATCCACTGGCACCAGAATAGGGGGCACAATGAGACTTTTTCAGGTGATATGGTAATGAAACGTGACGTCTGAGCCAGGTATTACGTTAATGTCTATGACATCTAACGTGTTGGACCTCTATCCAATCATAATCAACCATTCATTAATTCAAATGAAATCAAAGTGATCTGATTTCCAGCCCTCCACAGTCTAAGTAGGCCCGTCACAGTTTCATCATGAACCAGAATTACTTTTACTCTTCTCAACGAGTGGGGTCTGTGCAGTCGGCCCGGGGGATTCAACTCGGTAGGTCAGGGATGGCAGTTCGGTGTGGGAGGATCTCCTCGAGGGACCTCTCCCCGGCGCTGGCTGGCACTCGCCGAGCACATTTCCTCTGGTGGGCCACGACTAGCTCTAGTAGGTCTTGCTGCTCAGGCCATGAGCTTTACAGCACCGCTCGCCCGGACCTCGGCACTTCCTGGGGCCGTGGACTCAGTTCTTGCTGCGCCCTCCCTCCGGGGAGGGACGGAGCCTCCTGCTCCCAGTGCTAATGTCAACCGGGATGTACTGTAGTGTCCTTAATGTGACGATATTGGCAACCCACCCGACCCATCTTGAAACACGGACTCCATCTCATTTACCATGCTTTGTGTGTGTGTATGACTTTTTGCTGTGTCATCACCATTCATATTTATACAACCAATGTGTTAATGTTTAAATTGTTTACTAAAGCACAAAGCTTTTCATAGATCTAGCCTCTGAAATTTGCTCTCAAACTGCACCAGATTGATGCATTTAACCTCTAAAGATTATACAATTGTCTTCCAGGGGAGCATGATCGCGGACCCCCCTCGACGGTACGAGGTCCATCCACCACAGTCTCACAAAATCCTGTGGGGAAACACTGTACTTACATCATGCAAAGCTGGACGCCCCCTGACTTCAAAACTCACTGTGGTGCCGCTGAACCTGTCCTAGTATTAGTTGCAGTGGGCAGCTACTATACAGCACCGGGGAGCAGTTTGAGGGGCCAGTGCCTTGCACCTTGGCTGTGGCCTCAGCAGTGCCCAAGATGCAAACTGGCACCTCTCCAGCTACCAGTCCACACTCCATACTTTTATCAAAAAATTGGATCATAAAAATGATGGTAAAAACTACAAAAGTATGATTCAACTGTAATGAACTGGAATTATCCTTTAAGTCTCCTCTGATTTCTGTTTCCTTGCAAGAGAAGCTTACATATCATGAAAGTGCACCTCTACTCACATAATCACCCGTATCTCATCAAATGTCCTCCAATACTGAAAGTACAATTGCAAAAGAAACCTGTTATCTAAAAGAGCAGCAGGCAGCAGCCACTTTTTTTTCCCTCCATCCGCCTCTGCTCACCTTCTCCCCTTCCTATCGCCCTCGTTCAATGCATCCCACTCCGTCAATCTGCCAGGCAGCGAGTGGCTTGAAACAATGCACCAATCATTGCACAGGGAGCGTGGCTCGCGCCTCCTCTCCTGCTGTAGTCCGGTGGGATTGGCTGCTGCCTCGTGCTCCGGGCTTTCCAGACAACAGCCAGATCCTCGGACCACTGTGCGGCTGCCAGGAGCAAAGAGCTCTAATGATCGCCCACTGCCACTGAAGCAGAGCCAGGGACATGCAGGCACAGAAAGACATGGACAAACCGGAGTGCTTACGGGGACAGAGGAGGAAAAAAAAAAAATCACAATTTCTGTGTTTTTCAGAAGGCTGTTGAAGGCTATCTATCTATTTACATCATCCACAATAATCATCCTATTTAAATTCAGTTGGAGAAGATCTTTATGGGCATGTCCTTCAGAATCCCCCTACTTGTATTATTGTTGTGTTGAGGTATTGCTGGTCCAGGTTTATGCAGGTTATTGTGCAGGATGACTCAGTAATAAGGCTGCACAATTAATCGAATAGTAATCACGATCACAGTTTTGGCTTCCCACAATTAAATGAACACAATCGCCTGTGATATTGATCTTTAAAATGATTGCTCTGCTCATAGAAAACTCCTCTGCATTTCAAATCAAGCCGGCGATTGAGGTGTTTTGTTTTAACTTTTTGGGGAGCTGTCATGCCGCTCCACGCGCTCCCTACAACGGCAGCCTGTGGAAAACTCTCCAGAATGTTGCGGCTGCAGTCCAGAGTAGAAGAGTAATATACTGTATAATACTCATTTTGCCCGTCAGATGGGAACTTCTGCACAGGGGATTCAATTCGGCGGTCGCTCAGTGTGGGAGGATCCTCTCCCCGGTGCTGGCTGGCTCTTACCGGGCACATTTCCGGGAGCTTTGCAGCACCTCTTGCAGCTGAACCTGGTTGCTTCCCGGGACTGTGGACTTAATACTCGCTGTGCCCTTTCTCCCTGTGGGGATGGACGGGGCTCCCGGCGCGACTGTCAACTGGGCTGGACTGTCCTCAGTGCATCAGGGGTCTGACGTGATGACGGCAACCCACCAGACCCATCTTGAAACACAGAGCCCATCTTGTTAAGCATGCTTTGTGGGTGTGACTTTTTTTGCCGTGTCATCACCATTCATATCTATACAACCACTGTGTTTATGATTAAATTGTTTAATGGAGCACAACGTTGTTTACAAGAGCCGTTCTTCATAGAGCTAGCCTCTTAATTTTGTTCTCAAAGTGCACCAGATTGATGGAGAGGGAGAGAGAGAGAGCACCGATGGTGGAGCAAGCTATAGAGTGAATGAAGAGAGGGAGCGGCGTTAGTGAGAACAAAGTAGTGAATCAGAGAAATAAAACGTTATTGCTGAAGCCCAGAAACATCCAGAATACCACAAAATAAGGAGGAGAAAAGACTAAATACAGAGGGCTGGGTCTCTTCGTCTTGTGGGTCATAAATTATTGTTTTTGTATCACATTGTTTACTAGAACATTCTTGCATATTATACCTTTAAATATGAAAGTGCAATACAAATATTTTGTTGCTAAAATCAATGTAATCGTGATAAATAATTGTGATCTCAATATCGATCAAAATAATCGTGATTAACTGTTGGCCATAATCGTGCAGCCCTTCTAAGTGGTGGAGTATTTTACGCTCATGTGGCACAAACAGCATCTTGGGATTTGTGGTGGGAATAGCATCCTGAGCTTTGTCAAGGGAGAAATTTTTTTTTTAAAATTCTCTCTCTCTCTCTTTCCCTTCGTCATCCATGCTTTATTTATGTCTACCTCTGTCTCTATCTCTCACCCTGTCTCTTCCTCTCAGTCCTCCACATTTATAATTACCCTCACCTTTTCCCTGCCTTCCGGTGTCTTCGCTCTATACGCCTTCATTTTCTCTGCCTGATGGACTCTCCTTCCTCTCCGCCATCTGGCTCCTCTTCTCTCCACCTCTCTGTCACCTGCTTTTTGTCTAAGTAAGGGAAGGCTTTTAGTCCCTTATCAAACTCTCATGAATTATGAACATCCACTGTCCAGTGGCCTGGACAGAAACACATCTCACTGTCTGCCTGCCTCTCTGTTGAAGCCGCTCAGAGAGGAGAGGTACTGCAATCCAGTCAGAAACACCTTGTTCTGTAGACCTCTGGGATGAATTATTTAAACTATTGTGACCTCCTGCCCGCCCACAAACTTGTGTGTGACGCACACAGATCACCCATCTGACGGCCGAACCTCAGCCCAAACACACCACAAGAACTGTCACAAGAGGAAACCTTGTCAATACTATAGTACAACCTGCACACCGACTCCAGGTCAAACTTTTGACCTGACGAAGATTCAACTGGGATCAAAATATGTGATTTGCAGTTTGTAAGCATTGTATAGTTCTGCTCTTTTTTCCATAAGAAAAAAACACTGTTCTAGCAACTCATTCATTTACTAGATGTTCACATCTAATGGTTCATTAGTCTTTACCATATTCCTGTAATTTTGAAACAATAAAATAATTGTAACCCATTGAGTGCAGTATGACTGGGAAGAATGACAGCCTACTACTCTACCAGTGTTTAACAGCATTTCACTATTACAGTCCAAAATCCACATCCTATTAGTATCCAGTATGTTCTATGTACTGATTTTAATATTAAACATCATAACAACACAACAATTTATGTCAAACTGTCACGTTTCTATTAGAAGCACAATACATGTGTATGTTGCAAGGTCAGATTCAGTAGAAAATCTGCAGCTGTGAAGGCCGTAGCTACCATTGAAGACACTGACATCATTTTAGAAAAAAAAATATAGGTTGTGGAATTTTATAAGCCAATTCCAATATTTTTAGACTGAATACATCTAAATTTGTCTACTTTTAGGCCAACGCAAACGTAAAGAATACGGTATTTCCCAACCAGAATTTTAAATCCTGGCAGTGTGAGGAAGGCTGTCAGCTACCGTATGTCATCAGACAGTAGCAGAACAATATGGCTGGAAGCAGCGTGAATGCAAAGTAAGCCAGCTAACGAGATGAGCCGAGCTGCTGGCAAATACATACAGATGATCCCTCGTCTTAGGATTCGTGTCGGGTGCTGTGCATAGAAAGAGTTGAGAGCTCCAGTATGGATTAGTGAGGCTGGGAGTTGCTTATGCTCTTCAGGAGAACACAGAGCAGCGGCGCACTGGATTACACAGCTGGGGAAAAGGTTACACACTTCAATGCGCGTGAGAGAGGGATGAACAGGAAGAACAAGCTCACAGCAGCAAAGATAATTAGAGAAGTCTACCTTTTCCTCTTTCTGACAGTACAGTCAGACAGGTGTAGACTGGATGGGAATATTATTGGAACTTGTGCTCTGTTTACTCGGAGAAATGTTTCTCCACTTGTGTCACCGAGACAGACTGTATATTTACTGTAATTTGGAAATTAGTGTGGATCAGATTCTGGTTTTAATTAGCAGTAAGAAAGACGTTAATCACAGTGGCCTGTTGCTTGACACTGAATGTGAGCAGATATTGTAATGCAGACAGCAATTCAATTATATCCTTAATGAACATGGATAATGCAGTAATATCATAATAGAGAGGAATCTGACTCAAGACACGGACCAAAGAAAGTCCGGTCTTAAACCAGGGGCAGGCATGTGATTAGTATCCGCAATTAAACGCTGATCAATATGATACTTAGGAATAGAATGGATAAATTAAAAGATAAGGCTGGTGATATTCTGTATTTTTCCATTTGTCAACAAATCCCATAATAAATCATTAAGTATTTGCATGTGTAGCCAAAGCCTGATATATCTTCTTCCTCTGTGCCGTAGAGCTCCATTGTTATCCACAAACTATTAACAACACATCAATAAGCTACGCCGCTGCTCTGGCTGACATGTCCCTTCATTACCATGAACACACACACTGTAGTTCATTACTGAGTCAATCCCACATTCACCGCCCTGCTGCTGTAAATGTTTGCTAGCACGTTGGATCAGCAGCTGAAAATAGTCTCTAACAAGTAGAGTATTTATTGCTGCTTGAGTCATGTTTGCAACACAGTGCCCAGCTGTTTTAGGAAATTATTAAGAGTTACAGATTTTACATTTTTAAAACAAGCTGGCAAGTCAGCCCGGTCGCACTAAAAAGGCGCGTGAATGACATGACAATGCGTGTATTAAGGATGCTGTTCTTGCTTTAGGCGTGTCATTTTCACACCATGTAGTCTGCACTGACTGCAATGTAATGACGTAGAATAAAAGGGGAGAAAGACTGCTTACGATGGGTGGGAAGGGAGGTGGATGGGTCTAACAAACACAGGACTCTCAACCAGGAGGCTGGTGTGTTGTTTGGTATGTTATGTTAGTGATGTTTTTGACGTGTTTTCCGTACCAATGTTACGTTGTTTCTGTATGTATTTTACTTTGTTTAAGTACTTATTTTAAGCCCTGCCATGACCTTTTTTCCTAAACATAGACTGTATATAAGAAGTGGACGTAGTCACCTTGACGTCACCCATTGGTGTGGACTGTTGCTTTGAAGCCAAGAGTTCGACATTTTGGCCGTTGCCATCTTGGTTTCTTGCAAACAGAAGTGACAAGAGAGGGTGGAGCTACGTAAAATGGAACGCTGAATAAGACATTTTTAGGCAACCAAAATATTATTAACTTTCATGAACTGAAAACACACTGTGGGTTAAAGCTCTACGACGAAAACACAGACAACTCCCAGACTGGACAATGCCATGGTAGCGACCTCACAAGTTAGCCACGCCCTAAAGCACACCCTGCTTTATGGTCTATTTGACTCTAAATGGGACCATAATTTACTAAATGAACATCATGCTGTATTGAAGAAGACTTGAAACTAGTGATTGAGACCATAAATTCATGTTTACAATGTTTACTAATGTAATAAATCAAGTGAGAAGTAGGGTCATTTTCTCATAGACTTCTATACAATCAGACTTCTTTTTGCAACCAGAGGAGTCGCCCCCTGCTGGCTGTTAGAAAGAATGCAAGTTTAAGGCACTTCAGCATTGGCTTCACTTTTCAGACCCCGGAGTTGCCCTCTGTTCTTAAACCTAACTAAGTGTTTTTGTTGCCTCCTGCTGGTAACCTTCATACACTCGTGTAATATTCAAGCCTTGGTGAGCCAAAACATGACACTGAGACGTTATCAACTGGAGGACAGGTGCGTCTTTTACACCCTTTTGGCGCGATATCCGGTTGGGAAAGTATCAGTCAGTCTTTTCTTTCTGCAATTTTGCTTACTTGATACAAGGCCAAGGAAGACAGATTGAAACTCTCAAGACAAGGGAGTTATCTCTCAGCATTGACATTTTTTTTTAGTCCTTCAAGAAAACACATAATTCATGATAAGCACCATCTACCCCGGCAATAAATACAACTTTGACAACTTAAACCACAAAATGTTCACTCCGATTCAGAATGACTTTTTAGGCAGCTAAAAAATATAGACCAGAAGAGAGTTTCCTCGTCCTCCTTCTACAGCTGCAGTCATATGCACCAGGTCTGATAAGGCATTAACATTCCAGGCCTGTGGAGCAGGATCAGTCTCCTCTATTGTAATTACTGCGGTCCACTCCTGCTCCATATCTACTGCGGGTAGCTATTACACTGAACGGAGTCAACATGCTTCAGCCATTTCCATGCAGGTATCGCTAGAATCAGGAGGAATCTGGATCAGAATACATAATGAGCTACAAGGTGTAGGAGAAACAATACGTCACATACCAATACGTGGACAATAAGCAGCAGGTTAAGCATCAGCAACTGAACATGCAATGTACTACTGAATGTATTCATGTTATATTCCCCTGATGCATACTGACCACTGAATCCTCTGGACAAACCCTGAAACCGGACAATACAACTACAGCGAATGCTCCGTATTTACGCAACGGTGGAGAGCTAATGTGCATTCTGAGTCGGACTCAAAGTGATAACAGGTTGTTTGTGAAGGAGTGTGTGGGAGAAGGAGACTGCAGCAGGAGTGGGTGGGCAGACGCAGCGATGAACTCAAGAGGTGAGTATGAATGAGGACTGAGGATTCCAGATTTCCGCCGTCATAACAAAGAATAATACATGTATTGTGGATTCTGTGGATGCAGCATCACCCTCTGTATAATGTATGGCGCTACACGGCTGAGAGGAAAACAAGGTGGGGATTTGTTACACAGCTGTAAACTGCTGCAACACAACTGTCTGCAGCTTTTTGAAAGCCTAATTTAAGACCTTTAAATGCTTTTAATGATATAGATGTAAGACAAACTAGCCAACATCAGACTTAATGTAGGAAATATTTGACATGATGTTCATTTGTATTTGGGAAAAACAGGTATGGCGATGCATGCTCTGCATTAATCTACAGTTTGTTTGCTTTGCTCTGAAGTGCAACAACTTTTTTTGTGTTTCGTTCATTTAGGATCACAATTAGACTCTCGGCGGTGCATGTAAACAAAAGTCCACCGGCTCAGAAGTAGCTCATTAACTGGACAGAGTTTGGCTGAGCTGTCATCTAACCAAATAGGGAATCAAAACAAATCTGATTCCAGCTGCTGGAACTTTAATCTGAGCATGATGGATTTTAGACTGTGGTTTGTCCTCAGTTCATTTTCTAGTGCTGTGGTTTCTATGAATGAACAACTGCTGGCTGCCGAGTGTCAATATATTGCTTATTAAACCCCAAAGACCTCAGATCAGACTCTCTTAGAAATCTCACAGAAGTGTCTCTACTGTATGTTCTCATTCGTCCAAACAAACCCAACTAAAGGAAAGCCTCCAACACTCATGGTGTCGCTGCATCGTTAAAGTGGACACATATCTTTCAAGATACATTTCTGTTTTGCACTCACACTAGCCTTATAAATGAACCATGAGCTGTTAACGTGAAGTTTAATGGTATGAATGTTAGAGAATGGTGTCGCCTCAGTAGATGAAGTGCTAATGCAGGAAGTAGTGTGCCCTATACAACAGACCGGCACATATGGGTACTTTTGGGGGATGGAAAACCGAAGATCCCATAGACGTCAATGCAATTTGACGTGTCTTTGGATTGTAATTTGGACAAATTCGTATGCATTTATCTCTTGTTAAACAAACGTTGTCTAATAAATATCTAATAATTATTTTGCGATCTTGCCTGAACCTGATTATTTGCAATACCTTAATAAATTAAGGTTGATCCCTGTCATGTCCCTTCAGTCTTCCCCCGTCCAACAGTGGCTGGATATTGCTTATCCAGACTTCTATACATATTTGATTGAATCACGTTAGTGTTGTCTGTAAATAACCAGCCTGTTAATAGCCAACTGGTTGACCTATAGGCTGAGATTTAGTTGGAGACGACAGTCGGATGCTGCTATAACATTAATGTATGACTGTATAACTGCAGCAGCCTAATACTCAAGCTAACATTAGCTAATCATGCTAGTCCCTGTCACCGGCATCATTTAGCGATTTACCACACTGACAGTGAATATTAACGTATCGTATGTGTCTCGAATCTCAGTGTGAAAGCCTCGGTTAACCCGCCACACAACAGCTTTTTGGCATTTTCCATTTTCTCTCAGAATGGGGGTATAACGTACGTGTCAGCAAACCACAATGTGAAGAAAACATAGAAGAAATCAGGAAACATAATTTAACTTCTCCTTGGTGTCAGTGTAAACAGAACCACTACATCTGT